>JAUMGZ010241970.1:0-20782 GCA_032359645.1 Pododesmus macrochisma | reverse complement strand
CATAGTCAGAGTTATATGTGTAATATTGATGTTATAATATAATTCAGTAGAACTCAATCACTGATAAACATAGTCAGAGTTATATGTGTAATATTGATGTTATAATATAATTCAGTAGAACTCAATCACTGATAAACATAGTCAGAGTTATATGTGTAATATTGATGTTATAATATAATTCAGTAGAACTCAATCACTGATAAACATAGTCAGAGTTATATGTGTAATATTGATGTTATAATATAATTCAGTAGAACTCAATCACTGATAAACATAGTCAGTTTGAAAAAAGGTGAATGATAAGTTCCATTAAACCTAACACCGATTGCGAACATTATAAATCATAGTTTTAGTATCTTTGAAATGCTGTACATCAGCCATTTTTCCCAAACCTGATGTTTCAGTTCATGTCAAACACCTCTATGAATTTCATTGATGGATATACAAACATTAAGCAAACATTGAAGATTTAAGTGGCATTTTTAAAATTTTATGGAAAAGTGCTGACTTTATTATATCTATACACGACGTAGTCAAAAGATTGAAATATAAATATACATCAATATTGATCTGTGCACTTACATATGTATTAGGGGCCATGTTCAAACCACTCGGGTTAAAATGCCGATCTCTTCTTACATGAAAGTGGAGATGCGGCATTTTAATTAGATTATGTTCCAAACAAGTCTTAATTAAATAATACATGTACCTAAAGGACTGCATGACACGTCTTTATAAGAACATATTAATCGAACAATAAATGTGATATTCATATGAAACCTGGAAACTTAATTCCAATGGTTTAAAGGAGCATTAAAATACACACCTGTCATAAGTTTGTTTCATCTTCTTGCATGCCCAGTAAGTGCCATCTTTCATATTTTGACATTTTAAAACCTCGGAGAATGTTCCTTCACCCTTTTTCCCTAGAATTCGATATTCTGTACAAAAGATGTGCAAAAACAATTTAATAATTTATCATTAACATTATAAATATTTATTTGAAAAGTGAGCTTAATGGAAAACTTGATTGTGTAAACATTATTACTGATGGAGTGTATCAAAAAGCATCATTGATATCTGGTATATCTGATCACTCACTGTATGGTTTGTTGATCATTTATTTATACTGTTTATAATTAGGTGATGTTCAATGTTCACATTGATGTTGCTAAGTAAATATTTTAAGTATTGTGCACATACACCTAAATTGGGGGCAAGGTCATTTTTGTAGCATTGTTTATGTGAATTTGTCCTAAATATCAGGATCTCCTTTTCCAACCCCAAACCTCTTTTTTCTACCTAGCCTTTATTTATCTAGGTCTGGTCTACTCTGCATTCATTTTCCAATGAACGTCCCTTGATGATGGCCAGCTAGGACTGGATTCTTGGACAAGGTACTCTCACACAAAGAATTATTTTTTTGTTTCTGGTAGTTAACTTCACTTGTGACCCATTTCAGTTTGCAAATTTGTGTTTTTGTACTTAATTTAATGCTGTTGTTTAGGTGCGATGCAGTTACTGATGTTGCTAGGTAATTCTTTGTTAGTTTTTACTGCTCTCAACAAGACTTCCGTGTATATATACGTAATGCTTTTTCTTTGCAGAGGATGTACACCATCGAGGTCAAACAGAAACCAGCTCTGACCATTCACAATTTATCTGGCATCTCTTCAACTATTAGATATTCCAGTATTTGTTTGTTTATTGGGGTTTAGCATCCCTTTAACATGTTTAACTCATGTATAGGTCATATCGAGATAGTGTCTGCTTGTGAGTGTACATGTGCACCTATGGTGACTTTATAGTGCTGTCTTAATGAAATATTATGCCACAGACACATTGATATGATACTTTACTTGGTCACATTATCCTGTCACTGAACCATCCAGTCCTCCCCCACCCAGTTATGCTGAGCGCTTAGCAGGGAGCGAGAAGATTATCTCATTTTAATGTCTTAGGTTTTGACATGACCAAGATTCAAACCAGCACATGGGGATTCTATTACCCGTCTACCCGCACACAGCTAATGCCCTAATCACTAAGCCATCGCCCCGGTAGATATTCCAGTAGGACTGACTCATAACCTTAAGTTTAGTGATGAAAGTTAAAGGTCATGCACTATAAGAGAAAAACACCATATTACCCAAGTTCCAAAATGAGGATTCTCAACCTCTGCAAATTTTCAGAAATGTAATACATTGTCATCGAATTGATTTTATATTGATAAATTTTGTAAAGATACTTTAAATTTGTGCCAAACTGATATGATCAATGCAGTGTTGATGTTTCTGTTGGTATTAAATTTAAACCAGTGCTGATGTTGTCATCAAGTGTCGATACATTGTTACCAGTGCTGTTTTTGTTGTAATATTTACCAATGACAAAGACAATGATGTTTTCAGTGCTGTTGATGTTATTGATCATTGATATACTGTTACTGCAGTGCTGTTGATGTTGTCGAGTGTTGATGTTGAGTGTTCATGATGTTACCAGTGTTGTTGAGTGTTCATGATGTTACCAGTGTTGTTGAGTGTTCATGATGTTACCAGTGTTGTTCAGTGTTCATGATGTTACCAGTGTTTTCAAGTGTTCATGATGTTACCAGTGTTGTTGAGTGTTCATTATGTTACCAGTGTTGTTGAGTGTTCATGATATTACCAGTGTTGTTGAGTGTTCATGATGTTACCATTGTTGTTGAGTGTTCATGATGTTACCAGTGTTTTCAAGTGTTCATGATGTTACCAGTGTTGTTGAGTGTTTGTGATGTTACCAGTATTGTTGAGTGTTCGTGATGCTACCAGTGTTGTTGTTGTTATTGTTGCCGTCGTCGTCGTTGTTGAGTGGTGTTTGTTGAGTGGTGTTGTTATCAGTGCTGATGTTTTTGTTGACATTATGACAATGTTGCTAGATATAATGTTGATGATGTACACCAGTACTAGTGTTGATGTTGAGTATATTACCACTATTTATATGCTGCAACAGTAGAGTGCCGATGACTTAAATTTATATATTATAAGCAATCAGTGTTGATGTTGTTGTTGAAATTCTCATTGCTGACAAGTATATTGACAACATTACATTAGTAGGTTTTAATGATTTACATTAATGATGCAAGTAATTTCAGCTAGTTCTATATCGATATATATAACTTTACAAATACATGTGAACATTATATATAAAGTCAATGCAGCTTATGTAGTGCAAATATAAGCTCATAATAGGGGTTTAATTAAGATATTAGATATAAACAAGTGAGTTTAAATCATGTACCTAATTTAAGTATATATCTAGAATAAATTAGATATAACCAAGTAAGTTTAAATCATGTACCTAATTTAAATATATATCTAGAATAAATTAGATATAATCAAGTAAGTTTAAATCATGTACCTAATTTAAGCATATATCTAGAATAATTAAGTCTTTTAATATAAATGTTCAAATCAGTGGACTCTTACACTATCAATATACATGTATACACTGGCGTGGATTTGATTCTTTCCCTTTTTTCTGTAGATGATCAAGTCTGAAGGTAATTCAACTAAAGACAAATTCTTGGAAGTTTAAATGCAGTTTTTCTTAACATTTCAAGTTTTTTCATGAATGCCAACAATTTAACACATTAAAAAGGCCTGATCAGTTGGTAATATCCTGCGTGAATAACATCCTGTGTAACAAATTATTCTTTCACATTCTTTTTTAATTTATGAGAATATAATTATATATAAGTTTGACAGCCCAATCTACTTTAAACATAACATTATAGATAAAGTATGCATGCTTGGTTTTAAACTAAAATTTGTGAATACATACATGTTGTATGCATTGTACATAGGTCACAAAGACTAATCCTGGCATAATCTCAGTAAATCTGTATAATAGTATTATCAAAAATTAATAGAAATTTTAATTGAGGTTTTGTTACATATAAATGAATATGTTCTGTATCACAAACTTAACTGTGCGATAAACAATAATAAAATATGTAGAATTCGTAAGATGTGTTCAAAGTTTAACCAGCGACAGTTACATTTATAGTAGTGTATACAGGTATGTATACAGATATAAACATAAACTTACTTTGTAAAACAAGGTTCATCCAGACGGTTTATATATCAACCACCGCCGATAAACCTTGAAAACAACAGAAATAATCCCCTCCAAAACACTATTTTCACTTCAAATTTGTACATAACGTTATATTCACGATGTTCATAATTATCCCGTAACGTGTGACTGAAGCAATGACAGGTGTGAACCCATGTTGTTTTCTGGCATGTGGTTATAGGGACTACTTTTCTCACCTGTGGGTGAAACTCTGTAAGTAGTGTCAAAGTCATTTAAATTCTATAGATATCCGTTCTAAATTTGATTGGCACGATATATATCTCAATGCACCATATTACTTTAAGTTTTATAATATGTGTCCTCGTTATGTTTTTATTGAAGTACAGGTAGACTTTAAATTCCCCTTGTGGAGCCCTTAAACTCGCCATATGTACCTGTTCATGTTGTTAGATATTCGGTGCAGTATCATCACGACTTTACAAACGCAAGCAAATCGAGATATCAACATACTGGCAAGAAAAGTCACCATTACAATAAAACGTTACCATTTTAAAGTAACAGTTGTATATTGAGTTTGAACTATATTCTTCGGCGTCTTTATATCTTGTCTCACGGTACATATTATGATGGCGCAATAAGTCGCTATAGCAACGATATACAGGTAAAGGGTTACTTGATGCAGAAGGGAAAATCCTTGAGTAAATAGTACAGTTTACTCTTACTTACACGGGAAAAATAATAAGCTTGAAATTGTAAAATAAACATTTGAAAAAATGAATAAGGAATGATGAATACACTGATATGACTAAAAATAAAGAATCCATGGATAATATACGTATGTTCAAATTAGGTTCAAGTAAATTTTAAAACATAAACAGACATATAAAATATCACAATTGTCATTTATTTTTAGGCCTATTTTGGTAAAGAAGTGAAGATAAGAAATACTGATTGTATTGTTTACATTATATGTGTTTATATATTGTACACACGAAGTACGCATTATATATTGATATTGTGCTTAAATTTATCCACAAATCTCTAATGTTATCAGAGATCTGTGTTTTATCCAATAAAATACTTTAATTCTAATTTTTATTATTAGTATTAAGTAAACAATTTTATAAACTTGCAAAAAACTAATATAGAAACATCTGTATACACGTTAAACGACTTTTTAAAAATTATTATTGTTATTTTTATTTATAAAATAATTATATATAATACGTATATAATACCTATATGAACGGATTGAAGGCAAGGCACGTAATGTTGGGTGTTATTGGATTTTATTCGATGATCTATAACAAGGATCATCTACGTTCGACTTCCGTGTCTATGATATTGTAGTGTACAGGAACGCATACGAATTAATTTGTACTATTCTATTGAAACGGGAAATTATTTAATTTTGTCAGACACGTGGCAGTACTCAATAGGTTTTATCTACATTTGACTTCAAGTTTTTTTGTTTTTTTTTGCCAAGATGAAAAATTTGCTTTTTAATAGAAGATTTAATATTTAATAATTGTTTGTTTAAAAAATAGTCAGGATATATAATAAACATATATTTCTGTGACAAAGAGCTAAAACTAGTGTCCAAGAATTAAGGTGTACTATGACACAGAGATAATATATTTCATAAAGCAGTTTAAGATTCGAATATATTTCTGAACTTGTCATATGAATCTATGATGTCGTTTAAGTTTTGAAATGATTTTAATGTGAATTAAATAACATCGGACACCTGAATCAGAAAGACTGATAATGAAGATCACGATTTCGATGTTCCATGCCAAATCATTAGTTCATCAATAATTGTGGTTTAAATGTTTTCCTCTCTATCGATTTAACTAAACTTCGTAATTTTGCTTGGTACCAAGCACACATTTTCAGTACGACCCGTCGTCATTTTGCGATTTTTACTCTTAAACCTATAGAGAAAAATGTTCGAAATGTCTGAAAATGGCTAGGCTTATATAACCATCAAGGATGTTTTAGCATAGGATAGGCAAAATCTAAATGCGATGACGGATTATGCTGAAAATTGGTACTTAGTGCCTTAAGCAAAGTTATAAAAGTTGGGAAACAATCGATCGTGATGTAAAATGTTTAATTCCAATATATTGACGAACTTATAATTTGGCACAGAGTATAAAGAATTAAATTAAACAACACGAAAATACACCACAAAACACATTCGTCGTCAGATAAAACGTGACGACACCGGAAAATGGGACCCAAATCTTCTTTCTGTGAACCCGCAAAGTGACCGAATAGAAAGGCTGTCCTAAGATGGGTTTGATCCATGATTTTTTTTTATATGTTATTCCTGTGGAAAATATCAAACCCAACTTCTTTCAAAACTCAACTGAAAACACTCCATTCACAAGTTCTACTTAGGAGGAACAATTATTGAATAATTTGTAATTCGGTATAATGTTATTTTCCTGGTCACCTGTAAAATGACAAGGACAGATGTATAAGGCCAACAAAATATGTTTGTTTAGGCTTACATTCAGAAAAAAATTAGAGTAGGAGATTTAAAAAAAAAAAAATTTGTAATTCAGTTTGTCCTATGGTCATCCTAGTATAAGAAGCCTCTCTTACTGAATCCTAGGGTCATCTAAATATGACCATACAACTGTATTAACACAGTAGCTTAATCATAAAATGTTCATTTTGAAGCATATCGTTTGGTTTCAAGTACTTTTATAAGTAGTTTCTAGAACTGGATGGTAAAACTTAAAGAAATTTCCAAAATTGAATCGGTTGGTAATGGGGTTTTGTTTTGGCAAAGGCAATAAAAAGTTTAGGATTAGAGGGTAAAAGTTAGGGTCGGCACAGAACCCATCTTCACTAGCCAACGTATACGAATCACTTCCTTTCAGTTCGCTTATCATAACGTAGTTAACGTAGTGAAGCGAATCTTGGCTTGCGAAGATGCACAGAACCCTATACAGACATTTTTTTATTTTGGCCTAAGGAAGTTGTCATTCTTCAAGTTGCTTAAGTTCGTACCTTACAGAAGAAAAGTTTTGTTGTGATTTTTTTTAAAGCTCTCTAAGTTGTGATTTCTTTTGAAAGCTCTCTAAGTTGTAGCTCTCTAAGTTGTTATTTCTTTTGAAAGCTCTCTAAGTTGTTATTTCTTTTGAAAGCTCTCTAAGTTGTAGCTCTCTAAGTTGTTATTTCTTTTGAAAGCTCTCTAAGTTGTTATTTATTTTGAAAGCTCTCTAAGTTGTTATTTGTTTTGAAAGCCCTCTAAGTTGTAGCTCTCTAAGTTGATATTTATTTTGAAAGCCCTCTAAGTTGTAGCTCTCTAAGTTGATATTTATTTTGAAAGCTCTCTAAGTTGATATTTATTTTGAAAGCTCTCTAAGTTGATATTTATTTTGAAAGCTCTCTAAGTTGTAGCTCTCTAAGTTTTTATTTCCTTTGAAAGCTCTCTAAGTTGTTATTTCTTTTGAAAGCTCTCTAAGTTGTTATTTCCTTTGAAAGCTCTCTAAGTTGTTATTTATTTTGAAAGCTCTCTAAGTTGATATTTATTTTGAAAACCCTCCCAAAGTTCGACATTTTCAAGATAGTGCTGGCCTAACACATTGTGCCCTTTTAGTTCTAATGTTGCACCGTCTATTTGTAATGTCATTTGAAATTCAAAATGTTGCAAATTTTAAAATGTAACACTAAACCAGCTCTCTCTACGTACATTTATCGGATTTTAATAATTGTCATACAATATGTGTAGGCGTAACAGAGTTATTACCCTTCATATAGAACGTCTTAGATTTAAAGTTTAATAAAGATAAACTGAACATACCGGTTTCATACGGGTGTCTTATTTCATTAATTCCCTTTATGAAATGTTTATAAAGATTTACAATTTGGTGAACCACGTTTTATTTTTTTGTAATAAGAAACGAAACCTTTGCGTTACATTGACCTGCTTCACTTCTTAATCAACTGTCACGGTGTGTATTAATGAATATATAAGGACTGATCTCACACTCTCCATATGTACACCGAGACGTATCGTAATTTTTCTTCATATTATCAAAACTATTCGCGCCTTTTCAATTGGGAAAATTGGAATGTTTAGAAAACCAAGCAAATACACAATATGTTTTTTTCTTCCATTTTTAATACTATTTAGGTTACAACATAGCTAACGTTATATATTATTTATCAACACTAGTAAAATGCTATTTAGGAAAGATTGTATCCATTATAGCTGTACACATGCTTTCACTTGTATAATTCGCCTCTTCATCATTGAGAAAAAAACACATCCTTTTTAGCTGGGAGGAACGTATTCCTCCCAGATTTTAGTTACCGGAGAAAATATAGCTTACATTTCCAGGGATCCTTTTTAATGCATCCATTTAATACTAAATAAGAGGCCAATATGGCCTTAACGTACATCTGGTTGAAACAGGTCAAAGTTTTTGACATTTGAATAGTTGAACACATTTGAATCCTTGGGGAGTTTTCTTTCCAAATTGGGTTGAAATTAGTCCAATGATTTTGGAGAAGAAGTTGAAAATTGGAAAAGTTAACATGCTTGGTTTTATATATATGTATGTGTGTTGAACTTTGACCATACACCGCATAACCTATTTTTTACCCAAGGTTCACGCCTTGAACAAACTTGGTTCTCCATGCTAACAAGCTACTAGTCTTTCTAGTTTATTTTCATGAAGATATTTTCTTTTAATTCCCTCCTTTTTTGGTCCTCTTGTGGCGCCCCAGGAGGCCGCTCACAATCATTTCAACAAATATGTGTCCCCTTTTCTCTTAGGATATATCCTACCAAGTTTTGTTGAAATGGGTCCAATGGGTTTTGAGAAAATAATAAAATGTGAAAAGTTAACATAGTTGCTATATTTGTAGTACATGTATTGCACTTTCACCCCAAAACGCGTAACCTATTTTTTTACCCAGGGTAACGCCTTGGCAAACTTGCAATTGGTTCTCCATGTCTAAAGGTTACTATATGTGCAAGTATTAATTTTATGCCTTCTAGTTTTTTGTTGTTGAAATTTTGCTTAAATCCTATAAACAAACCCAGTGTGCCCCTTTGAATGTGGAGTCCAATAATTTCAACAAATCTAAATCCGCTTTTCCTAAGGATGTTTCCTACCAAGTTTGGTTGAAATTGGTTCAATAGTTTTAGAAGACGTCAACAATGTAAAAAGTTCACGCATTTGTTATAGTGTTATGTCTTTACTCCAAAACGTGCAACCTACTTTTAATCCCAGGGTCAAGCATCGAGAAAACTTGGTTCTCCATGCTCAAACGTTACCACATATGCAAACATTAAGCTCTAGGACTTCTGGATATTTAGAACATTTTTGAAATTTTGTTAAATTTTCCCCGTATAGAGGCTTTGCACGGTCACCCTAAACTGCCGATTTAAAGGGCTTTTGGCCAAAATTTACCTGTGTGGAGGGCAACTGGCGAGTGCTGACTATATAATCTTACTAGATTTGACCATATTCACACAGTCGCTACGGATTCAAATACAAATAAAATACTTTTTCGTTAACATCATTGTAAAGCATGATTTTTATTCTTTCCAAATATATTACTTTAATGAAATTATGTGAATGAATAACTGATTTATCACACAGTTTCTACACCCTGTTTTTCCACTATATAATATGATTAACAAATTAAGCTTGCCTTCCAACATGGCGGACGGGTGACGTCACGTGCAATGCCTCTATTGGCCCCCTACTGGCGCCCCCTGGATGCCGAATCCCATCATTTGAACTAATCTAAATAACCTTCCTCGAGAGATGCAGTGGTTTTTGGAGAAGAAGTTGAAAATGTGAAAAATTAACGACGACAGACAGCGGACCATCTTCGCAAGCCATGTTTCGTTACACTACGTTTAAACGAACTGAAAGGAAATTGAAGAAGACCGCGGACGGGATGAGAAAAGTCCACCTTGGTTGGACCAGATGGACTAAAAAATATCAGTGCACGACGTGTCACCAACAAATACAAACGTGTACACAAAATGAATGTTACATAAACATACGTAGAAAACCTCATCTGTGTGAGGCAGCGAGAGAAGCTTGTCTAAAATTTCAGATCCAGTTATAAGTCGACGCCATCAGTGGACGACCAAAAAAAAATTAGAAAGAAAAATATAGTAAATACTGGCTGAAGGACCATTGGCATTCCATCCAATAACACCATGAAATTGTCATATCCACAATTCAGATGTAGCGCACAACCAAAGCAAGTTTTTTTCCTCAACAATTGTGTTTTTCGTAGATTGTTTTGTTTGTTTTATTGGGGTTTAGCGTCCCTTTAACTCGTGTATAGGTCTTATCGAGACGGTGTTTGCTTGCGACAGTGCGCACTCATTGCGACTTTATAGTGCTGTCTCACTGAAATATCACGCCGCAGACACAATGACATAATACTTCACTCGGTCATATTATCCTTACACAGAGCCAACCAGTCCTCCTCCTACCCAGTAATGCAGGGAACGAGAAGATTGCCTTATTTTAAAGTCTTAGTTTCTGACCCGACCGGGATTCGATCCCACGACTGTGGATTCTAGCACTAGTCTACCAGCACGAAGCGAGCGCCCTATCCACTGGGCCAACGCGCTGGTGTGCTTTTCGTAGAACTCAGTCCTCGTCTCATCAGCGATGACTTCTCCTATATTCATTAGTTGACGCGTATTCGGTAGTTTCTAGTTTTCTACAGTATGACCAATCCTAGTAAAATCACAATTTTGTTCCTTATTTATTTATTCATTCATTCATTTTAGGCGTGGATCAATTAGGAAAAGGAAAAAACAAATCTGAATTAAGTTCTTCCATGGAAGAAACTGCATGGTTGATATAAATAACAACTTCCGTGTAGCAGGAGATTGGTCAATAAAGCCCTACAACAGAAACTTACGGCAGTCTTAATATAAACCTTATAATGTGGTTATTTTCAATAAAATATTAGTCAAATAATATATAACAATGACTTTTGGAATTCAATAAACTGGTGTATATATATACACACTTAAACCGGAGCTAGTCAGTCTTTTTTAATTGATATATTTAGTGACATCTAGTGTTAGTGAATGAGATAAGTAGTCCTTCTTAGTCTACTTTTGTTTAGGATGGATCATTACATATAATATAATTAAACTGGCAATGGGACCTGCATGTTAATTTGATACTACCTCTTGTGTTTTGGATTAATAAACAACATTAATAAAAATAGATGAAAGATTTATTGACCTCAGCGTCTGACATAAATTTAAGACCACGACGCAGGTCGGTAAAATAGGGCCGTTTTCGATTGTTTACTTTCACAAGAGTGTAATTTCCTAACGGGAGACATAGACAATAAATATTAATACATAAATATAACCAACCCAAACCCTTCGAGCACACATTTAACTATTGACACCTTGTCAATATTAACACAATTTGTCGACCCTTGCCCTTGATATTCCAAGCCAAGTTCTTGGTTTGATATTTTCGAACTAAAACACCAACTTTTAAGTGTATACAGAACTAAACAAATACTGAACCTGCACGTATAAAACGTGCACTTCCATAACCTGTATACAAATTATGTAGTATATTAATTATGGCATTACCAGGCTTCAATTTCCCATTACCCAACCCAGTACATGGTTATCACAAAATACCTTCTTTCTCAACTGTTGTACTGGCAGGTTTTTTTTTATGTCACATGAGAAATCTTAAATTTACAATGCATTCTTTGAAAAAGGTGGTCCCTATAGGGTATGTGTTTACCTACCCGCCAAATTAAACTTACCCCCGAATGAGGTAAAACGACTATCCTTCAATTTCGTACGGTCCGACTCCTTTTTAGTTTCCTCCTTTTTCTTTTCTTCTTTTTTCTTTTCATCTTGTTTCTCTTCTTTCACAGTTTCGATGTCATCACTCGAATCTGAGTCAGAGTCCATAATCTTATCCCAAGAATTAGTCATTAATATTTAGTTAACTATCTCCATTTTAGAGGTTTCCATGCAAGTACATTCGCCATGTTGGTTGTCCACCAGTGCTGATGGAACGTTAAGCTCTTCTACTAAAGGTTTAATCCGTAAATCGCATTAAGCAATCCCTCTACTTTTATTGTTGTTCGGTGAATGTGCAAAGTTTTTGTGTATTACATTGACAGCTATACAGCACACCCTTTGGTTATAATGGCAAGCGTAGTGGAACCAGAACAGTGCAATTATCAGTGGAAATAACGCACACGTATCGAGATTTATTGAAATCATTTAAAAGTCTTTACTTATTTGGCAAGTGACCGTCTCGTTCTAGAAATTAACAATAGGTGTATAGGCCTACATTTAAAATCAGTTCAAATCAATACACAATAAGCCTCTAGAATCTTGGATAAATATTGAAATTTATTCTAAATCAATATTTAATTAAAACAAGTACATTAAATTATCAAATGATAAGTGCTATAAAATTCGACACATTAAAGAGTTAACCTAAAAACTTATCAGAAAGTAGAAGATTAATATGTCATTTTCATGCGAGGAGATGGAAGTATAAAAGGCTACTATATACGTATTTCATTTAGTACAAGTGGCTCATAGGGCCTTAACATACATCTTTATTCAATCACTATTGAGTCTTAAATATAACAGTATAAAAAATGACCTACGTTCTAAAATGTAACCTTAGTTACTGAAACATGAAATGTCAAGGCCATTTCAAAAGAATATAACGCATGAACTTTGGTTAAGGTTACATAGAAAGAAGGTAAAATGTACCTATAATGACCAAGGTGATGGTCACTCTTGGCCAATATGGAATTCAAGAAACTGACAATATGCAGTTTTATTTCGCATTAATCACTGTTACATAAAATTAGGTCAAGGTTCAAGTAGGTCAACTTGCAGTTCTAATGAAAACCAATGTGATGGTACATTCTACGCCCAATAGGGGTGGAGAATATATGCACACCTTACCTTTGTCAATTGGCGTGAAGTTAGGACAATGGCACATAAAAAGTAAGTCAAACGGTATAACTTGTGAAGAACAAGGTGACGGTTTTGATATGAACATTCTAAGCCAAAAAGTAACCGATAATATTACTAGTTTACGCATTTTACCCTTGCTCGTTAAGGCAATATGAGTGTTGCAACCTAAAGGGCCGTTGACGACTAAGTTAGTTGTGAAGTTAGATGCTGGAACCGCGTAGCTCATATTGTCCTTGTCATTTGGACACGTGGCCACCATAGAGGACATGTGTCCAAGGTGATTGAAGTCAGAACGTCCTTGATGAGGAGGAAACACTGATTTAAATACAAAATATGCTGATATGAGCTATTCTGAGCTTGACGTAAAAAAGTGTCAACTATTTTTGTCCCGGGATTACGCCTTTGAAAATCTTTGTTTCCATGTTCCGAGGGTGCAACATATCAAAGTACATGTATTCGTCATGTTTCTCTCTCTTGCAATTTTTAGCTCGCTTAATGAGTTCCCTTGATGCCGAACCCAATTGCATATGAACAATCGGAATTCATTTTTGGAAGAATTTTTCCTGTCAATTTCGGTTGAAATAGGTACAACAGTTTTGGAGAAATTCGAAGATTAATTGCAAACGAAGGGTGGCATTTGAATTCAACAGTCAACCTTCATTCCAAATGGATCAAAACATAAAGAATCGTTTGTCTTCTGCGATATATTTGGTCAAATATAGGTACTACAAATAGACACTTAATTATTCTAGACTACAAAAAGACAAAGTCACACTTTGCTATAAATAAGAGGTCTATTTAGCGCAACATCCACACGAGTGCAACAAAATTTTCATTTAATTTGGTATGTGATACTTTTATTGCATTAATAACTTTTCCCAATAGCCAGGTCCTGAATTTTAACTTGCTTATTCCCGTCCAAAAAGGTGCAACACATGTGCGCATTAAATGATGTCATTTCCCCAATTTTAGTACCCTAGTTGCGCACCAGGCACTTGAGCTCCACCGATTGAACAAAAAAAAAATGTTAATCCTTTCCTGTTCCAAATCTTGATAATATTGGTCCAAAGATCTCAGTATATCATCAATATACGGGTCAAGGTCGGTATTTGTGGAAATCCGACCATTTGTAATGGAGTTGTGTCCCCTTTTCCAGTCATAATTTTTAAGGGTTTTTTTTATACAAAAACTATTTAAGGAGTTCAAGAGTTTGAATAATGTTCTACATATGATTTTACATTAATATTCTATAATATATATAAGTTGAAAATACGCCCTTTTGTACCAAGTTATGGCCCTTTTTGGATCAAATATATGATTTTTGCACAATTAAATGCTGGTCGATCGGGCAGGAATTAACTAATTGAATCATATTAGGCAAAAAGATGTATATCATAAATACATAGGCCAGGTTTGATAATTGTGGAAATCCGATCGTACTTTAGAGTTATTGTCTTCCCTTATAACAGAATGAACAAAGCCGTCAAACTGTATCCCATTGTTTGTGCTTATCTCATCAATTCGATAGGTCAAGGTCGATTTCTGTGACGCTGATCCATATGTTTATTGCGTGGTGCCGTTTTTTTACATGAACTGGAGGTTGTTGCCAAAAGCATTCACTATGACCGACATGACATCTGAGTGGCCGAGATATTTTAACTGCTGGTCAAGTACCGTTGTGCACTGCATGGTCCTCTTCCGATGTTGCCAAACTTCTGCCGAAATTGACCACATGTTACTATCTGACTGACTATGACCTTTTCAAATTTTTGTCAAAAACGACATGTCTTATTTTCACGAAATTATGTATAAATATCCTTTGCAGGGTCCCACTTTAAAACGTTTTTCCGACGTTGCCGAATATGGCCATTATGGTACATGATTGGTTGAGACCTTTTTGACTCGACCTCTTACCAAACACTACTGATCAGATTTTCGCGAAACTTCTTGGCACCATCCTATTTCAGTAATTTTCCCGATGCTACCGAGCTCTAATTGAAATGGCCACCATGATCTCTAGTAGCCTGAGACCTCTTCGGTTTATTGTCAAGAACTGCATATGTATAGGCTAGTTTTTCATGAAGCTTAGCGTAGATGTTCTTTTCAAGGTCATCTTTCAGATTTGCATCCTTTTCGATTCTTAACAAGAAGTGTCCGTCAGTTGTTCACGAAGCTTGGTGAAGATGATTCTTGCATTGTCCCTTTCAGATATGTGTCCTACGTGCCTGCATTTACATTTGATGGGTTGAGACTTTTCCGACTGATTGCTATAGACTACTGGTCAGGTTAAAATATGTCCAGCATAATCCTCTGTAGGAATGTATCCGACGTTGTTGAATTCAATAGAATAAGACCATTATGATATCTGATCGTTTGATTTTTTTTCTTTACAACTTGTTGTCAAACGATACTGATCAGGTTTTCACGAAATTGCTTGGTACAGATTTTTTGGTTTTTTATTTGGGTTTTTGTGCACAATCCCTATTTCAGAAATGTGTCCGATGTTGCTGAACTCCATTTAAGTTGTCGACATCTTATAAAAGACTACTTGTCAGATTTTCAAACATTTTGCATTCATGTTCCTTGCATGGTCACTTTTCACACTCGTGTCCGACATTACGAACTCTTTCTAACATCATCATCATCATCATATTCTGCATTCTAACATGCTTGACATAACCTCTACTTGACTTCCTCCTAAAAGAACACTGCCAAAGAAGCATAATATAGGTCAATCTGACTAAAACCAGATCTACCTATTGCTCCCGAGATGTCGCTAGGTAGCACCAACAATCGAATAGAAGGCGGGTTTTGATTGGTCCGAATGTCTCATAAATATTCACAATTATTCAATATTTTAGGGTAACGCCAACGACCTTAACAATAAGTGTTCCTCAGATCTACCCTGCGATGCTATATCCAAATAACGGGAGCAACGTAGATCTGGTTTTAATCAGATTGAATATCTGTTATCTTGGGATAATATTCTTAATGTGGAAATAAAGTTTTAACTCAACAATAGGAAGCAAATGAAAGATGATATCACACAAATAGTATCAAACAATTTATCTGGACAAGGCTTTCTTTTTTGGTGAGCTGTCGGGGTTGCTTTAGAAGTTGTGACAGCCTAGTTTCTGTATGCCACATAGCTGACATGAAAATGGTCTGATCAATGTATTTCCTTTAATTTACTACCATTCAGGTTCGGGGGTTCGATCCCTAGCTGCGTTGCAAAATAAGATGTTAAAACTTGGGGATCTTCTAGCTGCATGATAAGAGCTCAGCATTTCTGGTAAAAGGAAGGACTTGTCGGCTCGGTGTCAGGATGATGTGACCAAGTGAAGTATCATGTCCAGGTGTCTGTGGCGTGTTTTTTCATTAAGACAGCACTGTAAACTCGCCATCAGTGCGCACAGTCACAAGCAGACACAGATTTGATGTGATCTGAACATAAGGAACGTTAATCCCCAGTAAAGCTAACAGACATTTAAATAGCTACCAATTGAAAATAAATATCACAGTGACCTAGTCTTGAAATTGATCACACTGTCATACCCAAATGCACAAATACTATAATATGAATTAGCAAGGTAAACATATACGGTTGCTATGATTAAGACTGGTACTTGACTCACTGTCTCCTAGCAGGCCCGTATGACAAGGGGAGGGGGACAACGGGGGCCTGTCAGAATGCAGGAAACTGCCCCATCTTGACATAACAAAATTTCAATTTGCTTGGGAAGGCCGTCAGAATGTAGTAAAACGGCACCGTCTTGGCATATAATACCAACATTTCCTTGGAAGAGGCCGCCAGAATGCAGGAAACGGTACCATCTTGACATACAAAATCAATATTTTCTTGAGAACGCCCCCCTCCCGCCAACACGCCACTATGTCCCTGTGCTCTGCTTCACAGTGCTCATCTTGTTTTTTGATGGTTGGTTTATGTCCCTGTGGTTTATGTAAGGTTTGGCTCTTTCACTTTAAAAAATGCTGCTATGGGCCTGTCCTACGATGTGCACCATTGGTTTGGTGATACTGCTAGGTCGCAGCACGTCCTTATTCTAACCACAACATTTAGTGATCTTGCATGAAAGTGTTGGCGATATGTTTGAGATTAGACGTACGTTTAGTCCATCTTGACCAAAGGTCCAAGGTGAATTTTCACATGCACATCTCGTCCGTTGTCGCCGCCGCTAGCTTTTTACATTTTCGATTTCTACTCCAGAATAAATTGGACTAGCATCCCTAAGGAATGAGATTCAGGCTTCAAATAATGGGTTTCAGCTCTGAGGCCACAAAGGGACCAAAGCGGGGGGGAGAGATTTGACCAAATTTAAAGAATCTTTTTATTAACTAGAAGGCCTAGAGGGTAATACTTGCATATAAAGTAATCTTAGCTATAGCGCATTAGGAATTAGGTTTGTTCAAGTTCAAAGAGCAACCCTAGGATAAAAAAAAATAGGCGATACGTTTTGGGTCAATGTTCATCACAATAGCAAATATGTTAACTTTTCACATTTTTTACATCTTCTCAAAAACCATGGACAGAATTCAACCTAACTTGACAGGAACCATCCCTAGGGAAAGGGGATTCAGATTTGTTCATATGAGGGTGACCCTACCTCCAGGGGCCGCCGCAATGGGGGACATTTGACCAAATTTCAAAAATCTTCTAATTAACTAGGTGGCCTAGAGCTTAATGCTTGCATATATAGTAACCTTTGAAGGTAGACAACTAAGCTTGTTCAAGCCTTTATCCTTGGAAAAAAAGATTACATATTTTGGGGTCAAAGTTCAACGCTATGTAAACATGTACATAGAAAAAACTTTTGCAACTTCCCCAAAACCATTGGACCAATTTTATCCCAACCAGGTAGAAAGAATTCCTGGGTGGAGAGGATTCAGATTTTTTTCAAATGATGGAGCCCCACTTTCAGGGGCGCCATATGGAGGGATGGAACAAAATAGCAAAAATCTTCTTTTAATAAACTAATACTTGTATATGCACTAAACTGGGGCATGGAAAACCAAGTTTGTTAAACATGTAACCCTGGGATTTTACATTTTTCTTCCACTTTTCCCCTTTAACTTTTTGACCAATTTCAACAAAACTCTTTATTAACATCCTTAAGGAATGAGATTAAGATGTGTTCAAATGATTGGGCTCAGACTGTAGAGGCACCACTAGAGGTCAAAACAAGGAAATTTTGACAAAATTTTAAAAATCTCATTCAAATGCCAAAAACTATATGCCTGTTTCAACCACATGTACATTAAGGTCCAATGGAACTCTTGTTTTTGAATAATGTGCTGCCAAGGTCAATATGTGTCACAGTATGCAACAAACCCACATCAAGATTATACCAGCCCACAATATTTGCTGATCATTCAAGATGTACAATTATAGATATACTTAAGATATGGTTCTATTTTTGATAAGCTACTTTCAAAATATAGATGTACAGTTTTGTTGATAATAAAAAGTAAAAATTTAGTTTTTGTAACTCACTTTCATCCAAAGATATACTAGTTTATAATATTTAGTGGTCCTGTATAAATGTGTCAAAGAAATGCTTAAAACGGGGAAAACCAAACATAGTTCTTCTTTGATATGCTGTCAAGGTCAAAATATAGCTAGGTCACAGTAATCTAGTTTTGTTACATGACACAAGCTTATCCAAAGATGTACAGTACTAACCTACAATACGTGGTAATCCTCTATAAATCAAAGAAGAAATGCCAAAGACAAAGATAATTATGTGCTACCAATGTCAAAATGTAGGTCACAGTGACCTAGTTTTTGTATGCAACACTCTCTTATCTCAATACCTGTATATAGTTACCAAGCACACTTGGGATTCTGAATCTTATCTCAATACCTGTACATAGTAACCAAGCACACTTGGGATTCTGAATCTTATCTCAATACCTGTATATAGTGACCAAGCACACTTGGGATTCTGAATGAATAAGCATTGCAGACATGTTGAAAACCAGGTTTTTTTAATTGATATGCTAGGGTCAAGTTCAAAATATAGATCACAGTGACCTTAGTTTGTTATGGGACACATACTCATCCCTAGATGTACTAATCCATCATTTAAGTGCTACGTGATCCTGCATGTTGAAGAAATGCTTTAGACAAGGTTTTTAATCAATCAGCTGTCAAGGTTACAGTGACCTACATAGAGTGTGACACACCCACATCCCAAGATGTACTAGCCCACCATACATGGTGGTCCTTCATAAAGTTAACATATGTTCAGCCGTACATACAGACACATGAATAACACCATACCATAATATGTCCTGTTTCATGAATATATTCAAATCTTCTTAATAGTTATAAACAAGAAGGCAAAGTTTGGTGTTTGCATTTATAGCATCCCTTAGCTTTAGAGAAGAGAAACCAAGATTGCATATATAGTACTTAACATTTTCATTTTCTTCTCTAAAAGTGCTTGCTATCAACTTTGATTAAACTTGACAGGAATTTTTCTTAGGAAAAAAGAGATTCAGAGTTGTAAAATTGATAAAAAAAATGTGGGAGTTGATAAAATTTCAAAAATCTCAAAGGTAAGTAGTAGTCTAGTGATTCTTGTAATTGGTTTTTATTCAATAAATTTATCTCTAATAAAAAGCAGATGAAACTTTCAAAATCCATGGTTTTGTTAACACTGTTTATTTCTGAATGCATAGATGTACATTGTACATAAAATGGTGACATTATTTTGAATGTTTTATGTGATATATATCAATGTTTTCTATTTGAATTTCATCAGTAAAAGTTCACATTAATATTGTGTTTTAAACAACTCAAATATTACATCTTCTAAATTAAGTTTCTATTTCACTCTTATGATCTTTCTCCTCTTCTTAATTTTAGCGACTACATTTTTTTCCTTCACTGAAATCTGCCTGTATCTCCTCCAGTATTGGCTGCTGTTTACTTCCAATTCTGATAACTCTGGTGCTCCTCGTTGTGTACGCAGTGTCCACAGCCAATCAGGATACTCCTCGTCAGGTTTAAGTGGAATTTCTTCTGACTCAATTTCAATGTTTCCTCCACACAAGTAATTAACGAGTTTGTGAGGGTCTGTTTCCGGCTGATATGGAGCTATCCTCTTTGATGGTGGTGCTGTAACTTTACCTGTTAATAATAGGGATCAGACTTTAATCTTTCAGATCCATAGAATTATAATGAACGTGCATATATATAATACAAGATATATCAACTGTTGTTCTTTGCATTTGATGCTAACACTAGTGCAAATGTACTTGTATCATCAGGCATAGGAATTGGATGTCGACATTACAAAGTTACAGAGCAGCACAAGAGAGATATAATAAGGTCTTGGTACAAGTTATGTCAACTGTACATGTTGTGTTTTAAATTTGATGCCAACACCAGCATCATCGGGCATACATGTATATATATGCATCAGCATGTGCTGCAGGCATATTGGTACATAATGTGCATGCATGCTAGCTATAGCACTGTTATTGATATCTTTTTTTGGTAATATAAGCAGCCTGCATCTCTAAACATATGCTTACATCATAAAGTTTAGTGTTCAAGATGGAGGAATAATCAGGGCCATATCTAGCTGGCCATGGGGTTAGTCAGGGGGGTAAAACATATGCTTATATCAAAGTTTAGTGTTCAAGATGGAGGAATAATCAGGGCCATATCTAGCTGGCCATGGGGTTAGTCAGGGGGGTAAAACA
>JAUMGZ010241959.1:0-10599 GCA_032359645.1 Pododesmus macrochisma | reverse complement strand
ATTGTTGTGATGTCGATTTAATTAATTACATTCCGGTGCTTCATTGTTTGACGCAGTTTTTGTTTGTTTGTCAATGTTTCTCGTTCTTATGATCCTATGCATACTGTTTTTAACTAAAACAGTAAACGAACGAGTAAGTAAATGAAATTTTTAGTGTGGCAGTTGTCACTTGCCTCAATGGTAGTTAGGGCCTTGGATCATGGACGCAAATAATATTCCCTAGACGAACATGTTAGCATGTTGCATTATTCCGACCGGCCGACAGAGTGTTGTCTCAGAGTATCTAGGTGTGTGATTTCTAAGAGTAGTGTTCAGTTAAGTAAGTCTGTCGTTATAGAACGTGTTTACTATACGTGCAGTCATAAATCACTCCATGGGTTGATGTGATACATTCATTTTGGGTTCATCTCAAGTTATTCTAGTCACTAGTGACAATGTCTAATAATAAATTACTAGCCAGAGAAATTGAATCGTACAATTTCCTAGAAAACCAATTTTTCGTTGTGTTCTGTGAATCTGATAATGTAAACTAGACGATACATTTTAAGAAAGAGATACAAATTGGTAAAATAAAGATTTAAGCGCTGTCATGACTTGGTAAATGATGACCACATCCCGTCAATACAAAGATATATCAAAACAATGGTGGGAAAGAAACAAATGTACGATAATAAGAAAAATGTCACTAACAAACAAACTACAATGCATGTAAAAAAAGGATAAGTAGAATGAAACTACAAATCCGAAACATCACTTAATAGGACAGCAATCTAGCGCGTTGATGACATCTTTTGGTTAAGCGACTACATGCATGGTGCAATAACTTTTCTATTTAAGATTTGAACAAAATTCCGAGCGGTTTACATTTATAGTTTAATGTGTATTGATAAACTATATGTGCTTAAAATCGTATACTGCAAATATGAAAGTGCACGCAAAGAATATATGCTGTGACAATAATAAATAGTTGTGTTTACAATTAAAAACAAATATAAACCACTGTATTTATAGTCAAGAAGAAAGTTTATATTTGAATAGACTTCAGTATCTCACAGTGGCAGACAAAGGTCAGTATCAGAGAAATGAAACCGGGACAAAATATGAACTATTAAGAAAATTGTAATTGCAGAATAATCTTCCATTTGGTTCTCTCACGTATTTGGTTTTCGTTGTTATAGATACATTTATTGGTGGTAGGGCTCAGTTACAAGTGTATCTATCCTTTAATACTTATTATACATAATGGTCAATGTATATTCTAAAATTTAAGAGTTCTTGTCTCATGCGGATGTGTGAAGGTTGATACTTAACTACCTGGGTAAATCACAGCCACGTTTCGAGTTAAGAATATATTTGTCCTAAGCCGGTCTACAAGAATAATTAGTCTCGAGGATTGTCCACGTTTCGAGCTAAGAATTCATTCGTCCTAAGCCGGTCTACAAGAATAATTATTCTCGAGGATTGTCATGACGCTAAGAATTCATTCGTCCTAAGCCGGTCTACAAGAATAATTAGTCTCGAGGATTGTCATGACGCTAAGAATTCATTCGTCCTAAGCCGGTCTACACGAATAATTAGTCTCGAGGATTGTCATGACGTCATTTTAATTTATTCGTTATATTCTGGTGCTTATTATGTTTGGTGTAGCTATAGTTGGTTTGCCGTTCCTGTCGCCGCTTCTCTTCCTGTCCTATCTTTTGGTTTTTCTCCCATTGGTCTTGTGTCACAATATCGGTGAACGATCCTGGAAGTGACGTTAAGCCCCAATTAAACAAACATTGTCTTTAGTTGAGATACTCGTCTTTCTTATTTGATGGACAACAAATAAACAAATTATTTGTTCTAAATCTCGTAGATTTATATTCATCATTTTCTAACAATGTAGAATCCAAGAAACAAGAGAGAAACTTAAAATGAATGAATCATTTTATATGTGCTTAGTATATAGCACCCAGTAAGAAAATGCAATCTGAATCATACTTCCAATAAATATGATATTTAAAAAAGGAAAGAGCCAATACTCTGTGTGAGACACCGCGTACCGAACCCCAGATCTAGCTTCGAAGCAGCCGTCATTATAGGACGCTATAGAGAAAATGAATTTAGAATAGACAAGACTAAGCTACAGATTGAGTGGTGAAAAATCACAATGTTTATTATGTACAAAAACCATAACCCAACAATAATAAAAAATTGTCTTGCCTTTTTTTTTTTTTAAATGTGCGCGTAGTCAAAATAGGAATGTTTTAACGTATTCCTCTGGACACGTGTTTCGGACAACCCAGTTCTCACCAGCAAAGGTGACGTATAAATGGTTTTTTTTTTTACTTATTATTAAACATTACTTAGACATTTCATATAAATATTCTCACAGTCGCTAGTACATACGAAAAACCAAGACGATATTCAAAAGCCGCAAGTCAATTTACACGGGCAAACACGGGGAAACCGTAGGATGCGCACAGAAAAAATAACCAAATATACATTAATTAACTAAAAAAGAAACTTCACGAATAGAAATCTTGTCCAAAATTACTGGACCAATTTCATCCAAACTTAACAGAAGTCATCCCTAGGGGAAGGGGGTTAAGATTTGTTCAAATGAAGGGGCTCAATTCCCAGGGAGCGCCACTATAGGGGCCATAATTGGTAACATTTGACAAAATATCAAAAAATTTCTTTTAATAAACTGGATGGCCTAGGGCCTAATGCTTTGGTTGTAGTAGCATTAGGGAATTGAGAATCAAGTTTCGTCAAGACCTGACCCTGGCGTAAAAAGATGTTACACATTTTGAGGTCAAAGTTCAACACTATACATATAGCAAATATGATACTTTTTCACATTTGCGACTTCTTGTCCGACACTACTTGACCAATTTCATCGAACCTTGGAAGATGTTATCCTCAGGAGAAGAGGATTCAGATTTGTTCAAATGACGGGGCTAGTTATTTAGGAAGGGTCACTTTGGGGCCCAAACGGGGAAAATTTGATAAAATTTCAAAAACCTTATAAACTAGAAGGCCTAGTGCATACTGCTCTAGTTTGAATTAATTTAGGGAATGGATAACCAAGTTTGTTCAAGGAGTGACCCTGGGGTCAAACATAGATTATGCATTTTGGGGTCGTAGTTCAACACTATAAATATAGCAAATATGTTAACTTTCACATTTTTGACTTCATGTCAAAAACAACTGGACCAATTTTACCAAAACAGAAAGCATTGTTTGTATAAGGGGATTCAGACTTGTTCAAATGATAGGGCCTGGCCTCAAGAGGGTGCCACTAGAGTATGTCGTAAACGTTTCACATTTTCGACTTCTTCTCGTAATCCACTGGACCAATTTCATCAAAACTGGGTAGTAAGTATCCCTAGGGGAAGGGGGTTCAGATATATTCAAATGAAGGGGCTTGGCCCCCAGGGGGCACCACTAAAAATTTCAAAAATCTTCTAATAAACTAGAAGGCCTAGAGCTTAATGTTTTGGTGTGTAGTAATTTTAGAGCATGGAGAACTAAATTTGTTCCAGGCGTGTTCCAGGAGTAGAAAAAGGTTATGCATTTCGGGGTCAAAGTTCAACACTGTACATCACAAATATGTTTACTTTTCACAATTTCGATTTCTTTTCCAACACTATTGAACCAATTGACGTCATCCTTAGGTAAAAGGGGGTACAAATGTGTTCAAAGGATGGGGTTCAGTACACAGGTAAGGTCACTTAGGGGCCCAAATGGGGAAAGTTTGACAAAACTAGAAGGCCTAGTGCTTAATGCTTTGGTTTTGTAGTAATTTTAGGGCACGGAGAACCAACTTTGTTCAAGGCGTGACCCTAGGATCACAGATGGACGCTAAGGCCCTATGGACCTCGTTATTTATTAAAGAGGGCTGCCAAGAAGGCCGTGTTTGTAAAGTGTTGTCCTGACACATAGTATATTCGCTAGTTAAAATTGTGAAATGCATTTCTTGGTTCGGGAAAACTGGAGGTTGAATTAGAACATCACAAACCAAGCTCAAACATTCTGCAATCATTTGTTCTCAACTTGTCTTCCAAAAAAAGCAAAAGTGGTTTTTTTCGCATAAGTGACCGTGACCTTGGGCAAACCACGCCCAAAATCAATAGGGTTATGTGCATCCCCTAGGGTAACAAAACACCAAGTTTGAACTTTGTGGAACTGTTCAAAATTTAAATTATCATCTGGAAAAACCACATATAAGCTAAATTCTATTTTTAGCAATGGTGACCTTGACCTTTGGCAGACCACGCCCAAAATCAACAGGAATCGATGCAACCCCTAGGGCAACCCACACACCAAGTTTTAACGTTGTAGAACCATTTGATTTTAAATTATCATCCGGATACGCATCTGACAGACGGATGGACATCCCACGTGCTTGTTATATCCCCCGAAATTAAAAACCAACGATCCTATTCTACATATTATATAAAATAAGAAACAATTACATAAATGTTCGTGATAATCTTGCCTACGGTTCTTGAAAACAAGTCAAACACTTTAATCAGACGCTATTGAGGCATATTGAAACAGTTCAGCAACATTGGACACAATTTTGAAACTGAACCATGTAAGGCACATCTGCAACATGTTTTTCGAAAATTCGACAAATAGTCAATAACTTCTGTTCTGTTGATCCTCAAAAATGTCTGTTCTGTGTGTGATCCAATTTCTTCTTGATTTTTAATTGTTGACAAGAACTAAGAAAATGGTGATCATATTAGATTGTGTTTGGCAACGCCGGGCGCAACTGTAAATGGTGACCATGTAATGAACATCTACATACAGATTCGTGATATCTGGTAAACGATTCTATATAAAAATTCAAAAATGTTTAAGCAAAGCTGAAGTCATTGTTGTCATTTGTATGGAGTTCAGTAAGGTCAGACACAAGTGTATATATTGACAATAGTTCTTGTGAAAAGTTGAAGATGGTCGTTTTGGTAAAGGAAAGGCAAACCAAAGTGAAAATATCATAATTACGTTGTGTCCACGTTTAGAAAGAGGCAGAGTGTGATGGCAGCGTGGTATAACCCGGCCGAAATTGGCAAATTGTGGGGTGAGAAACGGGGCACAACGGCGCGGCCAAACGTGACACTATGACTGAGACATAACTAAAACAGACTTAAGGTAAAAATAAACTTTTTTGAAACAAGACGTTGGTGAAAAAAGAAATTAGAAGTTAGCTAGATGTAAGCGATGAGTTTAACTAAATGTTAGCGATGAGTGAAACTAGATGCCGATGAAGAAGTACACTGTCCTGACTGTTTCATTATACACGTGCCTCCATCCGCCTTGATGTATCGGTTGTCGTAGCGACAATACTATGTCGTAGGAACTATAGACAGAACTAGGGACGTATTCATCACAGAGTATTAATCAGTATCCAGTCCTGTAAGTATGCGTTCTGTTTCTTATCGCCTTATTTATGCCATCTATGTATTCCTTTACTCTATCAATACAAAACAAAACTGATCTTAAAATGAGTGAAATAAAAATCACACACTTGTTCCAATCAGTTTTCATCTACACTTTGATGTGTTTCCACCGTAACGTTATACGTTGTGTATATAGAGAATGTCGATAAAATACGCATTAGTATGAATATTGCAAAAGACACGTGATAACAATAATCATTCTAATTCGGAAGCTAATTCCAGTTAATTCCGGTTGAGTTCACATGACTGATGTTTAGTAGTCGTTCAGTAGGAGTTTTTTTTTTCATTTCTTCCACAGTGCGTTGGTACAATATGGTGTTACGTTTAGTGTCTACCTTAATTATCTTGTAAATGAAATCCTCCACTGCAGGTGTCCTCTTGTGTGTTGGACACCTTAAAGCGGTATGGGGTGCCTCGATGACTCGAACAATATGCTGGCCGGAGTTTATGTTACTGGAAAGGTCACCCAAGTCGGGGCAATGTAAAGACGGGAACGGCTTTAGAGGAGATCCTAAACTAGCAGTTCCACGTACTGGGATGTTAGCCCTTTGGTCAGAAATTGCAATGTTAAATTTAGAAGAGACGTCGGTTACGTAGTCGCATCGGCTCGTCATCCTACTGTCCTTATTGCTTTGCATTCCCGCCCTTGTAGCCGCTTCCCTCGCCTTCCTGTCCTGTCATTAGCTTTTTCTCCTTTGTTCATTTGTTATGGTGAAACTGAAAGATTGTTGATATTACGCAAACCCTGGTAAAGTATTTAATAGGAGACCAAGCCGATATTCAAAAGACGCCAGTCCGTGGACATGGGCAAACAAAAGGAAAACGTAGGAAGCACACATAAAAAGAAACAAAACATGTCATTACGGTGTACTGCAATTCATTACATAGTAACAAAGTAAAACAAAAGAACCATATGTCACCTTAGAATATGTCACTCATACCGTGACGAAAGAGCAAAATAGAAAAAAAAACATTTACAGGATAGGAATGGAAGAAGCAACATTATCATGAAAGTTAAACGGCACTTGTAAAGATAGTACGGTAATCTAAAGAAGAATATACGACAAATCAACACGATCTTCAAAGGACGTATTAAGTCCATGCACAGATATCGATAAGTTCTCCAAACTTTTAAACAAATTTGTCATCGCCTCCACTTTGAATATGAGAAAGTTGTGAAGCATTTTCTTATTTGAAGCCAGTTAAGTTACCATTATATCTGAATACATCTATCTGCAAAGTGTGACCAGCATATCTGAATGCATCCACCTACAGCATTTACATAATAGTATTCACCTATTTCGATGTGTTTATTCAAAAGAATCTCTCCGTACCTGGTCAGTGCTAAGAAGGCACATTTTCAGTGTACGTTATATGTACTAGTATGAAAGTCGTGGCGATCATAGCCAGTAGGGAAATCAACATTGACTAATTAGTCCCCGAGGTCCGTAACCAGATTGGTCCGACGTAGTATTAAAATTTGTTTAGGCCTAATGAGGATAAATAATTAAGGCTAATGACGCAATATTTAGATGTGATATTTGGTCCGTTGTTCATGTTGCTATGTTGATTACTTGGCTTTATTTTCCTAGAGGACACATGAAGTCCAATCGACGCAGAACATATAGAGGGCATTTTATGTTTCAATTATTTTATTTCAATTTCATCAATGTTTTATTGAACTTTTAATTCTAAATGTACAGATGTTTAAATGTTTTGGAATGAACCATTGTTGTGAACACATTATTTTTCACTGAACTCAAAATTAAGATATTGACGTACATGTAAGATTAAACATTATGATATAAATGTAAGATGAAGCAGTATTCGTACTATCCGAAGAGTTATTGCTAAATTTGCTGGCAAAGCGTCCAATTGTTCGGTTCGTGGGGATTTAGGGAAACACACTGTAACAGTAAAGTTGGTAATTACATACCCTATGCACGCCATATCGCATGACCAGACTCCATTGTGTGTTTGAAAGAGTGTCAATTTATCAACTTGCCTATAAATGATACTTGGTAAGAACTACAGGAGTACAATATTCAGACTAAACGCGCACCTGGTGAAAACCACTGTTGGATATATTAATTTGGTTTATACAACATAGAAACACTTAGACACAACATATTTGTACTATAAATTTTAAAATACATTATTGACCATTTAATTCTACCTTAACACTCAAACGTTTGATAAAGACAGTAAGCAATAGCTGTTTTTGAGTTAGGTCACGGGTGTCTAGAATATGTATTGCATTGCCCTTTTTGTATGACCGTTCCCTAAAATATTTTTCTTTTCTTTATTAGTGGTTTCTGTTGTGCTGTTTAAGTTCTCAACGACCGGAGTTTGTGTTATTTGTAGGGTGAACAAAGGCAAACAGGTTTAAAGATAAGAGTAAAGCACAGTATCTTGCTCTTGACCCAAAGGCAAGCTCCGAATCAACCGACTCGAAAGGGAAAATGGATTAACAATAGACGTCTTGGTTTTCGTAATTACTGCTATAGAAGACAAAATGATTATATAACGTTCTCTTTACTTTCCTCAGCGACTGAGACAAATAATCAGCTACTATTAAATGAGTAGCTGCACAGAATATACGTATTTGAAGCTACCATTTTACTCTCACGGAGGACAGATTTTGTGCATGTGTATCAAGCTACAATTTAAACGATTAGCATACTAATATTATGTGTTTGATGAATTTACCAACACTTAAAACGGAAGTAAGTATTACCACATATAGGAAATATGGAACTCTCAAGTGTGTGTAGTATACTGTTAATATTGCAAAAAAATATTGCAAAACTAGAAAGCTAGAACGACACAAATACTTCTATGTTTATTTGTTTGTTTGTTTGTGCTACATTGTGGCTTAACATCGCTTCCATAATAGTTTACTGATATCGTGACAAAAAGACAACAAGAAGAAACCAAGCGGTAGGACAGAAAGAGAAGCGCCATTAGGAATGGGAAATCAGAGCAGTATGGATAGTATATAAGGAAGAAAGAGTCTATACAGTGGCGTGTGTGCCAACTCTTAAATCGAACATCGAATAAAAACAGGATGAGTCGAATCAACAGAACAAAATACATTGATAAACCAACAAAAGCCGCATCAAAACATTCAGCACCAGATTAAAAGGACATAAATAGACGTCAAAACAATCCCCACGACTGGTTAATCATTCGGACGGACTTAGGACGGTCAACCAGCACAAAACCAGGCTGTGTAGTTAAACCGATTAATGAAGCCTCAACCTTCCCACACGTGACAAGAAGTGTAAAGTATGGATATACATTTAACAATTTTAAGAGACACATTATAAGCAACTTAAAAACGAGTCATTAAAAAGAACATGCGTATTTGAAGCTTCTATTTTAATTCCATTGAAGAAAGAACATGTGAATATGTATCAAGCTATATACATTGTACACGATTAGCATATTGATGATTTTGTTAGAAGCAGATACCGACAATTAAAAAAGAAAGTAATTTAAAGCATATACACGAAATATGTATCTCATTACCGTGTGTAGTGTGTAGTATGGCACACTCTTAACCGACATGAAATAATGTAAATACGTGTATGCTTGTTTGTTACTCATATTATTTGACTGATTTCGTGACAAGACGACCAAAGGAAGAAACCAAGCAATATGACAGGACGAGAAGTGACGACATGAACTGGTAATCAGAGCAAAGGGGATTATATAGAAAGGAAAAAGGGTCGATGCACTGGCGTTTGTGTCCACTCTTATATCGAACATGGAACAAAAACCAAATAATGTTTAAAGATGTGAATAATACAGCCTGCAAACTAGTCTCAACCTCCTTATTTATGGGACTAATCTCCTGGGACGTTCAATTGCCCGTAGTAAAAAGATCAAGAGACCTCATAATTAGAATTATATCTAATTTGCTCCTTTTATTACATAAACATTTCGGAAACACTAAGAAACGTTGATGGTGGAATGGTGAGCGTGTGACAAATATTGGATTATATAGTGAAGCTATCTGGCCATCGATTGTGCCTGCTTCTGTAACTGCACAGCCTACACCGTAGACGTTAGAATCGTTACGCCAGAAGCAATTACACTAGAGATGTGAATGAAAAAATCCAGAATGAAAACAAACATTTATCAATTTTCTTAATACTCTCAGGATTCCTCATATAAAACTTAATATATGGCAGTCAGCGATGAAGCGGTCTTGTGTTACCGTACTGATATTGAACATTGCATTAAGACACCACCAAGGACAGACACGAATTTACACTAAGCAAGCGTTTGTTGTAGTCAGATAACGCTGTCTGCATCATAGAGAAACTCAAACAGACTTGGAAGTGGAGCTTTTGTTGGCACACTGGTACAGTTATGAATTTTTAATTGTGTATTATTACTTATAGTGTTAGCGTTGTTGAATAATGACACAACAGAGCTTTAAACAGAACGAGTTATTTACCCCCATCACTTCTCAAGCAAATATAGATTGATAAATTGATATCCTAACATATCCGTTCACGTAATGGACACCGAGTACAATGTTATGAGACGTTTTATAGTACACGAACTCCTCACTAAGGTGCATCTCCCTCCAGAACGATTTCCTCACTAGGGTACATCTCCAACCGGAACGATCTCCTCACTAGGGTACATCTCCCACCGGGACGATCTCCTCACTAGGGTGCCTTTTCCACCGGGACAATCTCCTCACTAGGGTGCATTTCCCACCGGGACGATCTCCTCACTAGGGTACATCTCCCATCGGGACGATCTCCTCACTAGGGTGAATTTCCCACCGGGACAATCTCCTCACTAAGGTGCATCTCCCACCGGGACGATCTCCTCACTAGGGTACATCTCCCGCCAGGACGATCTCCTCACTAGGGTACATCTCCCATCGGGACGATCTCCACACTAGGGTGCATTTCCCACCGGGACAATCTCCTCACTAAGGTGCATCTCCCACCGGGACGATCTCCTCACTAGGGTACATCTCCCACCGGGACGATCTCCTCACAAAGGGTGCATCTCCCACCGGGACGATCTCCTCACTAGGGTACATCTCCCATCGGGACGATCGCCTCACTAGGGTACATCTCCCACCGGGACGATCTCCTCACTAGGGTGCATCTCCCTCCAGAAC
>JAUMGZ010241948.1:0-10600 GCA_032359645.1 Pododesmus macrochisma | reverse complement strand
TAAAATCTGAAAATTAACTAACTCTAGTGAGATAAAACCCGATATCCCATCCTAACTCGTTGCGGAACCTATATTTAGCTTAAGAATTGTTATTTAGCATGCTCTTTTTGTAAATCATGTACTTTATTGATTTATTTATCTTGTGTGTAACGTTTAGATAAACTGATGAGCTTGCAGCTTAAGAAAAATAAATTGAATTGAATACACTTAAAAGCTCGCTTTTAATTTATGCATAAACAATACAATCATATTAACGAACAATAAAACTTGTGATCTGCATAAATGTCTGAGAAAAAAGTGACCCATGATATTGTTTTCAATACAGACAATTAAGTTCTTCCGCTGTAAAAAGTAGTTCGGCAATCATTCACAATTTCCGAAAATAAGACGATCTACTGTTATTTACTGCAATATATTTACAGTCTGTGTGAATTGATACTATAACCTATGCATTTCTACAGATACCTACTGAACTTTATTTTTCAATAAGTTCAGTGGAGCACGCGAGAATTGCAGCGGTGCGCAGTAATACAACGTTACCGTGTCATCATTGAAGTTTTGATCATCTTCCGCGTAATGTTTGTTTAAAAAGTACACAGACGTGCGTTTAAATGCAAACTATTAATATAATTTTATGCCGTTATTTTTTTATAAAACGATATAAATTATGTTGATTATTATATTTTATGTGAAAAAAAATTAAGAATAAAAGATATTCAGTGGAACACTTTTGTTTACTTGTTGACGGGTAAATTCGCGTGAATCAGTAACGTCACATGGCGGTTGTTTTAAAAGTCTACCGAAACCAAACGATTCTGTTCAATTTGACCATCGTAAGTTTCCTTATGTATAATTTAAAAAAAATAATACGTAAAGATATAAAGCTAGGACAGTAAATATAAGTATTAAATTGTCTTCTTGGTGGTTTTATCAAAGGATAAAGTTCAGTAGGATGTGGATATTTGGAATGGAACGCGAAGCGTTCCGTGATTCAGAAATTCATATCCTACTGAACTTTATCCTTTGATAAAACCACCAAGAAGACAATTTATTTCTTAAATAATTGTAATATCTGCTAATTAAAACATTTCGATGTATATTATTGGCTCATTTTTCGTTTTAGCAGCAATGGGTTGAGCAATTTTTAGTGATGTTCTTGCGCTTAAAACCTACGTCCTCAAATGTTTACAAATGAACAGCTGTTTCGATACCGGCAATATTATCGTATGCATTGTGAGAAAGCAATTATCACATTCGTGACCGCGTGTTATCATTAATTTTACAATCGATATAACATGTAGGAGTGATTGAGTTTAAACAGAGACATTACAACATCATGGAATGCATTTAGTGTATCATGGTATAGTTGTAAACAAATGTACAAATATAGAACATTTATAGTTTGTAACTAAAGGTCTTAATTACATGTACAAGTTATACAATGAAGAATTGCCATGTTACAATGCAATCCAAACAATCTTCAGAGTAGTGTGTTTCATTTACACCTGTTTGTAGTTCATTTACAAGAAGAAGTAGGATCAACATAATAAAGGTTATTGACAAACAAGCAATATCTTCTTCAAAAAGTCACCACCAGAAAGATCAAAGCAATGGCAGTTTTGAAATCAGTAGTAGGCTCGGTCGGTGATCAGTTGTTGAAAACCGAGTTGTGAAGTGATTGACTGAAGTCTACATTAAAGTCTCCCATTATGATAGCTCGACAGTCTTGTAGACGTTTATCGTGCGATTTTCTGTGAATGTATACCTGTTGATTGTGGCTTGTGCAGGAGGACTACTTTAATTTACCATATATCTGTAAGAACCATTTCATTAGGAGGATGCGATATGCTGATGGGAAAAGCACCATGAAAAGGTGATTTACTAAAGAGCGCTATTCAATAAGTAGGCCTTGCATTTCTTGGTGGCGGAACTTGATCTTACTTGAAATGCTGGAAATTGCAATGAGGTTATGTCTGCATCTGAACTTGTGTATTTTGCTTCACAACAAGCAAACAAATGAGAAGGCATGATTAACACATGTCCAGGGAATACGTTTAAATTTCTTATTTTGCCTACTTGTACATTTTAAATGTTGGCAAGACAGTTTTGTATTATAATTGGGGTATGGTTTTTGTACATCAAAACCACCGTGAGCCCCCCCCCCCCTCCCCATTTCCCCTTTGGCTCTGTAGCTTTTGATTCACCATAGAGTTATCTATTTAAAATTCATTTTTTTCTATAGCGTCCATAAATGTCGGTTGCTTCGAAGCAAGCACTGTGGTTGGTTCGGAACGAGGGTGTCTCGCACAGAGATTTGGCTCTTTCCTCTTATAAATATAATATTAATTTGAGGAATGTTTCAGATTGCATTTTTGTATTACAATACATTATATCAATGTAATTAATGTAAGTCTAGTTAAGTCTGCTTCACCAGAATCACTGCTGTTAACAACCGACCAGGTTATCGGAGCTGGTTTGTATATAATTCGAAGTATGACCTATTAAAGGCATCACGCGGGTGAGCAAACTACTTGATTTGAAAAAAAAATGCTTTAATCCTTATTTACATTAGAGATTTCAATGTAAAGCAAAATATGGGAAATCTGTCGAGCAGTTTCTCTGAGATTTAATTTTTTGTGAAATTTCAAAAATTTCAAAACATTTACAAAATTTAAGACACATTTTTATTATAATGATTATAACCTATATGCTGTTACATGATTTTGAGTTTTCATTTATGATTTCTAGTTAATGTTATAGTTGTATTGAGATGAATTTGTGAAGTTTACCAAATTTCTCCAAAAAAGGCAAAGTATTTATCCATGAATATATATATATATATATATATGCAATGTACATGGAAAAATTTATAAAAAAATTATCAAGTAGTTTTCTCAACCGCATATTGCCTTAACACACTCGTTGATAACTACAATTTACTACGTCTTTCTACCGTCCTCATTGCGCTCTTATGCTTAAGTCACAATTAAAGCGGAGGCCGGGCGGCGTGAGCAATTTCTAGGCATCGGCCGGTGTGTAGAGGTCGGCGAAAGACCGCGCGATTTGGCGGTCACAGTCACAATTAAAAGCGTTCCGCACGCTGCCATGACGTGAAAATGGAAACAGGGTCGAATTCTTGGCCCGTTTATCGGCCGGTGTCCGGCAGACACTCGTCCAATGTCTTGCCAATGTCCCTACGATACCCCTGCGAGCCTCAGTGGGTGATCGACCTATCGCCGGCCGGGCCCCGGCCGATGTCTGACCGATTTCCGGCCGGCCGCCGACAAGTCGACCGGACGCCGGGCGGGGCCTGACCAGAGTCTGAGCGGCGTCTGGGTAGCACTAAGCCGATAAATTGTCCAAACTTTGGCCCGGCGCCCGCCCGATGTGTGCGATATCGGCCAGGCATCGACCGATTTATTGGCGATCAGTTTGCGATGCGAAACGCCGCCTCAGGTTTTAAGTCCGAGTTAAAAGTAACTCTATGCCCGTCCGATTCCCAAAAATGACCCGGCAGCCACAAGGAGGCCCGTGGGGCCCCGGCCGAATATGCCTAGAAATACATCGCAAACTACTCGCAAACCTATCGCAAGCTAATTGTTACTGGGGTATAACTGACCTGCTACGAGGCGTTATGGGCTGATTCCCGCTTATTGAACGTCCACACGGTGCTGCGATAGTACGATCCCACGTGGTATAAACGCAGCCTCATCATCACTCAGTGTCATTCTCCATCTCCTCTTCACTATGGCTGCATTTCTAATTGTAGAAAAGTTGGTAAATTTGCAGGTAGAACAGGCAGATTATGACGTATAAATGGGCGTAGGGACGGTGTTTGTGGGGGAGATACCTTTTTCATAATTTCTTTCTGTCTTTTGGTGCCTTTCGATTTTACCATGGTGACTATGTTGTTTAATGATAAGCGGGATAGAAGAATACTAAGAGCTACTTTGTTTTACAAAGGTGGGGTTCCACGAGCGCCCACATTCCAATTTGTCTCTTACTTTGCATGTTGTATGCTTCTAACTTGTGTCTATTAAAAATGCACTTTGTTTTTTAAAACATCAAATTTAACTCAAATTAGGCCTCCTTGTTTAATACATTGACCGAAAAAATAGTACACATATATATTCTAAAGTATAACTTAAATACAATGATAAAGTTTAAGAAAACCAAGTCATATCGGCAGCTCTATATTGTAAGTATTATTTTAATACCAAATGGGATTCGTTTAAGTACAGATTGTATATTTTACGCCTTATTACATGTCAAATTTTCATGAAAATTTCAGTTAGTTAAATAGAATGTTCAACACTTTTTAATTTTTAGAAAACATCCTTTAGGTATTGCCTTTAATTTGTAAAAGTAAAACTTCTGAAAATTTTCTGGGAAAATATTTTTACTGAGTGATATTTGAAATATGTTTATTATTTCGCTTTATGTGTGTTTTAGGGTTTTGTTCTACTTTCTTCGTCAAATGTTAAATATACGGTAGTAAACTTTCTGAATTTGTTAGAAACAATTTTTTAAATAAATTTAAATATTATAAGTTGTTTACAAATATAGTTTGTTTATTTTTAAGCCATAAAATACATTCTTGTTGCATACCTTACTAATCTGCGATTTCTTTCTGATATCCATATGATTAAGTTTGGTAAAACAGGTTTAGAAGAGTATTTTATAATATTGTACAATTTTTAGCAACAATGGGTAACCTTGTCGACGCCCCTTTTTCGTACCTTAACATTTGTTTATAGAAATTGTTTAAAGTCAACTGACGTATGGTTTAATTTGTTATATATCTTGTCCTAAATGTGTAAGCATCAGAGAGCATCCTTGTTGGATATATATCTTACTCGTTTTGGAAGGCAAGCGAGACCAGATTCGTTGTATTTCAGGCAGATGGTGCATTTTTGGTGGGAACATACATCATTATGATAGTACAAATTACTAAATGCCGCTTCTAGCAATATAGCTAGATTGTGATCCTCAAGTATGCCATCGATACATGTATGATGCTCTATATCTAGAGGTGTGCGTCTCAAATATGCTTGGTTTAAGGCAAATACAAGTTGTACCTGCATTTGTATTTGGTTCAAAAAGCACTCCATCTGCATGAAGATTGTACGGCTATGTTAGAACTCCTAGTACGTTTCGAGGTACATCTGTAACTGTAGATACAGGCTTGATACATCACTACTTTGTATCTTTCTGGCAATAAATGACAGTTATAGAAAAACGCGGCAAATGACCTGGTATGACCTTTGACGTTGAATGCTTAACGAACAGCTGAAGTCTCCATCATTTTCACGTGAAAACGGCATACTGGAGTCAACAGCATGACTGACTGTTTTGGTTGTATATTCTTTTATAAAACTATGCGGAAATATATAATACCTGACTATGCAGTAGGATTCTTACAGAAAGCATAATAATGAATAGAACGAAATTGTCTGTGTAATGTCGGAATGTAGATAAGGCATACACTTTGTGTAATTGAGGTTTTTGACTGCAGGCAACTTTTACAACTAATGTGTTCAATTATTAGTTTTTTCTTTTTTACCTTGTTTACTACAAGGAGTGATAAATAAAGTGTATCTGCAGGGAAGATACGAACAAAATTAATGTACAATATTGCTTTTCTTTCAACCTGTTTGTTCTGAAATATGTAAAATGTTAAAAGTAGCTACAGAACGAAGCAGAAAAATGTTCTCTATTCCTATAAAACAAGAAAACATCATTTTACAAATATGTCATTTAAGCATAAAGCAGGAACACACCAATTCTAAACAAACAAAAACAAGAAAAGAATCATCGCATTTGCTAAGTCGAGAAAGTAAACGACACCAAAAATCGAGACACAATTCCGAAGAAGTAAATACGAAAACCCAAGATGATATTCAAAAGGCGTTAGTGCAGGGACACGGACAAATAAAAGGATAACGTTGAATAAATGCAGAAAAATAACAACAATAGAATTATTCACCCCCCAAAAGAAGGACAACAATAGAATTATTCACCCCAAAAAAGGAAAACATCATAAACTTTACCAAAAAATCTAGAAGCGAAACCAGGTGTTCGCAAACATAAGCGTTTCCTGTTACACATGTCATCAACCTCGATTTTTCCGTGTCATTTCGGAATTGGGCAACCCTGTCCGTTGTAAAAAAAAGAAACACATGCCACCATAAGAACCGTCACTAATATCAGGACGAAAAAGTTAAGGAGAAAAATCATAGTCATGAGAAGAATAAAAGCAGCAACAACTTCATGAAAGCAAAGCGGTATAGATAGTAGGACCGTCACAGAAAGCATAAGCCCATGGACACGGGTGAATCAAGGGGAAACGGGAGAATTGTACACTGATTAAATGAATTTACAAATATTGTTTGTTTGTTTAATTGGGGCTTAACGTCACTTCCAGAGTATTTCACCGATATCGTGACAATAGACCAAAGCAAAAAACCAAACGATGGGACAGGAAGAGAAGCGGCGAAAGCGATGGGTAATAAAAGCAAAAGTGATAGTTCAGAAAGAAGAATTAACACATGCAACGGCGTTTCCGCCTACTCATCTATCGATTTTTTTCATTGGGATCTTTATCGTGTCAAGGGGCTAAAATCCCTGTACGCGGGACCGCTAGCTTAGCATCCACTACGAAGGACGTGCCGATCTTTGTCCGACTTGGGTGACCCTAACAGGAACATAAGTTCCAACAGCATAGCTATCCGGGTCATTAAGATGCGCAAAACCTCCCTACCATGACAAGGTTTCGAGTACAGGAAAGCATTTACAAATCTCTACCACGATAAGGTTTTGAGCACGGGGAAGCCCTACCACGATAATGCTTCGAGCACGGGGAAGCCCTACCACGATAATGTTTCGAGCACAGGGAAGCCTCCCTACCACGATAATGTTTGGAGCACAGGGAAGCCTCCCTACCACGATAATGTTTCGAGCACAGGTAAACCTCCCTACCACGATAACGTTTCGAGCACAGGGAAGCCTCCCTACCACGATAATGTTTCGAGCACAGGGAAGCCTCCCTACCACGATACGGTTTCGAGCACAGGGAAGCCTCCCTACCACGATACGGTTTCGAGCACAGGGAAGCCTCCCTACCACGATAATGTTTCGACCACAGGGAAGCCTCCCTACCACGATAATGTTTCGAGCACAGGGAAGCCTTCCTACCACGATAATGTTTCGAGGACAAGGAAGCCTCCCTTACACGATAATGTTTCGAGCACAGGGAAGCCTCCCTACCACGATAATGTCTCGAGCACAGGGAAGCATAAACAAATATGAAAACAAAAGATGACACGCTATAAACTGCTAGTTGAAATAAGAAGCTTGCATTACCTGCTACATATATGTCAGCTATCATGATAGAATTATGTGGCTGCAAGTTCACGCAACTAAGATGTAGGAAACAGTTTAGAAACAGACTTAATTTATCAATCTATATTATTGCAATGACGATTACGGAAAACATTTTAAAATCATAACAAAGATGGGAGCTCACTCATGTTTGACGTTCGCAGCCTCGTCACTACCTTTAGTATCCATAACGTAGTATCACGCGTGCAGTTATGTGTCTGCATATAGAATGGTCAATCACTTTTTTTCTCGAGATAAGAACTATTAAAACCAAACCTACAAATGATAACACACTAATCTTCTTTTTGTTTTAATTTATTGACCTTGTGTTACAGAGAAGGATGATCTACCCTGTGATATGATGATTCAAATGTAACGTCTCATTTTTACAAGTTCCTATTATTTGGATGCTATCATATACATAATCAGGCCCGTAGTAGCAATTTTAAAAGAAGCCGGGTGCAACCCTGCGTAAACAAACCAACAAAAAATTAATATCTTATGTCAAAATGGTGCCATTATCTGCATTATGACACGTACATTAAGTGAAGAAAAGACCAAAGAGAAACCATGGCTTTAACGAACATTTTTACAATTTCGTCAAACTAAAACTTACAATTTCCCCCGCCTGGCCCCCGTCCCTTATTCTACGGTCCTGATCCCATACCTTATCCCATGGTCCTGGCCCACATCCCTTGTCCTATGGTCCTTACCCCATCCTTTTTCCTGTGGTACTGGCCCCAATCCCTTGTCCTATGGTACTGGCCCCATCCCTTTTCCTATAGTCCTGGCCCCCATCCTTTGTCCTATGGTCCTGGCCCCCATCCCTTGTCCTATGGTCCTGGCCCCCATCCTTTGTCCTGTGGTCCTGGCCCCCATCCCTTGTCCTATGGTCCTGGCCCCATACCTTGTCCTACGGTCCTGACCCCCATCCCTTGTCCTATGGTCCTGGCCCCCATCCCTTGTCCTATGGTCCTGGCCCCAATACCTTGTCCTACGGTCCTGGCCCCATCCCTTGTCCTATGGTCCTAGCCCCATCCCTTGTCCTGTGGTCCTGGCCCCCGTCCCTTGTCCTATGGTCCTTACCCCATCCTTTGTCCTGTGGTCCTTGCCCCCATCCCTTGTCCTATGGTCCTGTCCCCCATACCTTGTCCTTCCGTCCTGGCCCCCATCCTTTGTCCTATGGTCCTGGCCCCCATACCTTGTCCTATGGTCCTGGCCCCCATCCTTTGTCCTATGGTTCTGGGACCAATCCTTTGTCCTATGGTCTTGGCCTCATAGCTTATTCTACGGTCCTGATCATAATTAACACTGAGACTTCACGACGAATGTCACATGTGCAGCACACAAAGCTTACTCGTGGGAGCCCTATTTCGCTTTTAGTTTTTTAGTAGAATTGGACGTTTCCTTTTAAGAGAATATTTGTGTTTTACATGTGTTTTTTCTTTACATTATTTGACTTTAATTTTAAGAAAGCTTTCGTATCTAATAATTTTTTAAGTGAAACAAAATTCAAAAATTACAAACCAACCTAGTGAAAGGCTTTTGAACTACACTGTATCAATTTAAGATATCGCGTCGTATCTTGCTTTAAGAATAATTGTTAGTCTCTTGCTGCGGATTCTTGTTGTTTGCTACAATGAGCAAATTTGCAATCCGAGCAAGGATGTTGATTCTTATGATGGTAACAGTTTTGCATATTGTGCATGGCCAAATCGTTAATGATTCTTATCATGGAGGCTATATGCGTGCATTCGTTTACGGCATAGATAAGGTATGTGATAAAATGTTCTTTACAAAGAATTTCATTTTAGTACATTAACATTTTTAATGACATCATCGAAGCCATTTTAAAAAATGCAAATCCATCCGCAATCCTCAAGAAAAAAAAATCGTCAACACTTATTGGGGAATGAATGCTTTTTACCCGTCTCGGGCATATATCAATTTTGTCCTCTCTAAATATTTATAAAGATCGCTCCGTAGATTCATCAATTATGTCAAAAACAGGTCTTAACGCTACCGTACTTTGATGTTAGAGACTTCCATAAATGTTTGTTGTGTGGTTGTCTTCGATTTAATTGCGAGTTGACGTTGCCCTTGGTTGTCAGGCCCTTTGATTTAGACTTCATCCTTCCTTAATCTAATTGTGGTGATCTTCGTTTTAATTACGAAATGACGCTGCCCTTGGTTGTCAGGCCCTTTGATTTAGACTTCATCCTTCCTTAATCTAATTGTGGTGATCTTCGTTTTAATAACGAAATGACGCTGCCCTTGGTTGTCAGGCCCTTCGATTCAGACGTCATCCTTCCTTAATCTAATTGCGGTTGTCTTCGTTTCAATTGCGAGTTGACGTTGCCCTTGATTGTCAGGCCCTTTGATTCAGACGTCATCCTTCCTTAATCTAAGTGTGGTTGTCTTCGTTTTAATTGCGAGTTGACGTTGCCCTTGGTTGTCAGGCCCTTCGATTCAGACGTCATCCTTCATTAATCTAAGTGTGGTTATCTTCGTTTTAATTACGAGTTGACGTTGCCCTTGGTTGTCAGGCCCTTTGATTCGGACGTCATCCTTCCTTAATCTAATTGTGGTTGTCTTTGTTTTAATTGCGAGTTGACATTGTCCTTGGTTGTCAGGCCCTTTTATTCAGACGTCATCCTTCCTTAATCTAACTGTGGTTGTCCTCGTTTAAATTGCGAGTTGACGTTTGCCTTGGTTGTCAGGCCCTTCGATTCAGACGTCATCCTTCCTTAATCTAATTGTGGTTGTCTTCGTTTTAATTGCGAATTGACGTTGCCCTTGGTTGTCAGGCCCTTTAATTCAGACGTCATCCTTCCTTACTATAATTGTGGTTGTCTTCGTTTTAATTGTGAATTGACGTTGCCCTTGGTTGTCAGGCCCTTTAATTCAGACGTCATCCTTCCTTAATCTAATTGTAGCTGTCTTCGTTTAAATTGCGAGTTGACGTTGCCCATGGTTGTCAGGCCCTTTGATTCGGACGTCATCCTTCCTTAATCTATTGTGGTTGTCTTCGTTTTAATTGCGAGTTGACGGTACCCTTGGTTGTCAGGCCCTTCGTTTCAAACGTCATCCTTCCTTAATCTAATTGTGGTTGTCTTCGTTTTTGTTGCGAGTTGACGTTCTCTTTGGTTGTCAGGCCCTTTGATTCAGACGTCATCCTTCCTTAATCTAATTGTGGTTGTCTTCGTTTTAATTGCGAGTT
>JAUMGZ010241937.1:0-10601 GCA_032359645.1 Pododesmus macrochisma | reverse complement strand
AAGGGGAGACAATTAATGTAGTGTTAATTGCCTGTAGAGTTGATATCAAGGAGAGACAATGTAGTGTTAATTGCCTGTAGAGTAACCATCAAGGGAAGAAAATCTAGTGTTAATTAACTGCAGAGTTGTCTTCAACGGGAGACAATGGAGTGTTAATTGCCTGTAGAGTTGCCATCAAGGGGAGATAATGTAGTGTTAATTGGCTGTAGAGTTGCCATCAAAGGGAGACAATTAATGTAGTGTTAATTGCCTGTAGAGTTGATATCAAGGGGAGACAATGTAGTGTTAATTGCCTGTAGAGTTGCCATCAAGGGGAGACAATGCAGTGTTAATTACCTGCAGAGTTACCATCAAGGGGAGACAATGTAGTGTTAATTTCCTGTAGAGTTGTCATCAAAGGTAGACCATCCAAAGTTACTTACCCGTAGAGTTTTCACCATGGGGAGAAAATCCATAAGAATCATCACTAGTAGGCTCTTGTTTTATATGAACAGACTTATCCATCTTTAAGTTTGTTTTAAGTCGAAAATTTGAGACTTCTTTACCTGAAAATATATAAAAGGAAGGTAATTCAGACTAATTCATATTGCAAATTAATTATAACTGCAGTATACGTACAAGACACATTACATCTCATTGTAAGGCCAAACAAAATTAATACTGTGTTTCTGCTAACGGCTACAAAAAAATTAGGGTAGGTAGCTATAGGTAGGCAAATCTTTTTATTTTACTTGAAGTTTTTACATAGGTTATATAGAGACAGAGGTTCTGGCTTTAACAGTGCTTGTCTGAAAATGGCATAAAAACTTTTAGGGAAGGCACTAAAAATTAGGGTCCGTAGGGTAACTGGAAACACAAGTATTTTTACTTTTGGTCTAAGCAGACGTCTCATTAGGCTCATAGCCAAATTTGTGTTCTATAAAATGTGTTTGTCTTTGACAAAATTTAACATGTTACTTGCAAATTATTATGGTTGCCTATGGTAACAAAAATATACTTTACATGAAATGGACATATGTTGGCTATGAAGCTTAAGGCTACAATTAAGTTACGCTGCATTGACTTCTGCTGGCGTGTTAATTAGACAAACCAGACAAGAGCACTGTAGGCGGTACATGATATGCCCTGTTTTGCAAGTTTAAGTTTATTATAAAAGTTTTGTAGAATATGTACATGTATTCCCTAATACCCATTCATATATATCTACCATTTTCAAAACTTTCAAGTTCCTATCTAAAACGGTGTAGGAGGAGTTATTTTGACCCTCTATCCCCCAAACAAACCTATGCCCCAGCCCCTGATCTGACACCATATGCTTAAACAATTTGTTGTTAACTGTAGAACTCATGATAAAGGTTTATTTTATATGCTGTATAAATTTGACATATATACAGAGATGAACACTCTTTTTGCTAATGATATATTATTCATAAAACATCTGATTCCTGTGCACTGATGTGCTGGATATGTTGATGACATAACGAAGACTATTCTACATTTTCTTTCACTTTCAGACCTACTGTCATGTTTTTTTTTCACTTTACCACATCTCTCATATTTTTACGTGACTTGCAATTGCCAGCTTACACAGATGTTTGCATTTAGACATTGTAAAAAGTTTATCATTTGTTTCCTTGAAGTTATCAGTTGTGTCAGAGTTGTAAAACTGAAGTTTTTGGTGAAGTTCAAACGATACACAGACAGGCACCGCCATTGACAGTTATAAAACTGGGTCAGGGTAGTATCACTCATGGCCGACAGAGTTCACAGACAATAATAAAACGCGAACAAGGTCACGTACACTTATTTAAACATTGGCGATTAAACAACATAGCAACACCTACATCGAGTATCTACCTCAGCATTGGTCGAATCTTTCTAGCTCTGACTCGTTTGTTGTCTTCATCATCACTGCTATGTTTGGGAGAACGTGAGAAAAGCGACAACACCAAATTAACTGTTTTGTTTTCAGTTTACAAAATGGCTCACTGCGACCTACTTCGTCTCTTCCAAATTGAAGAGTTCAGAAAGTGTAGTTTTGTAGGAGTTGCGTCCCCTATTTTCGACGATAGACTTGCTGTGTTCACGCTTTTGATTATTTGGACATGTATTTTGTACTATTACAACATAACGAAAACTTCTTTGGAAGCTTCCACAGAGGCTAAACAAAACGTGGGTACATTTTGTATGCATGATTTTTGCGTGTTTAACTCTTCTAACGACTTATATCAATTTTAACGCAGAGCAAAATCAGGAACTTTCAATATTATTTAGTATTAAAAGTTCCTGGCAGAATATAGCACAAGGAAAAACAACCAGCAATGCCATTCATCAGGTCATTGGTAGGAGCCCCATTCACTCATTCATGTCGACTGGGGAAATTAAGTTACAAAAAACGAAATCAGACGGTGTGGTTAAACCCAATTACGAGGTCCCAGTCTTACATGTACCCCTCCATGTAACTCCGTTTCTACGGAGGACAGACACATCATTGGCCTTTAGTAAAATTGACATTATATGAATATGGCATTCTTGAAAGGGTGATATTTCAATCTTTCACAAAACATATATTTGCCGCACACGTATATTTTTTCCGAGAATTTTGTTGAAAATTCAAAATGTCTGTCCCCACCATGCCAAGGTCCTATATATAAGTACACCTTCCATAAACTGTTCAGAAAATTTTTCTATCTGAATAGAACACAAACATATCAAACACAATTTAATTTATTGATTCCAAGACGTCATAGTCAACAATTTACCACAATCGCAAATGCGCATGCGCGGTATTCGAAGATTTTACCTGTCTTACCTGTACGACATTTTACTATGAAATATATAGTAGTCAATAAGAAAAATCGTTTTAACTCTTTTATTTTTAAATTTTGTATCGATCTAACCAAGTTCAATTCCCAAACTACATTATATATTCTTTCCAATGATATATATTTCATTATTTTATTTTGATATTCAGATGGTTCCATTTTCGTTACAAAAACACACTTTAAGATAGCATGCGATTTGCAAACAATATGAGTTGAAGGATTCGGAATCATTGATTTGAGTACTCTGTTATACAACTCCTTGTGTGTGCTTTTTACGGTCTTTGGGATTTAAAATAAAATCTTATTATTCTTCTTTGTTAAAAGAAGCAATTCTTAAAGACATTCTTGTTTTTTTGTTGCTGAAAAATTAACTGATAACTTCGACCACATAAACATAAACAATCAGTGCTGTTACGCCGCTTCAGTGTACAGTACTTTAAACAGATGTGGTACAGCAAGCAATCAAGCACACACGCACGCCAGCAAGCAAGCACGCAAGTAGTAATACAAACGCCAAACGCTTACGCGATCAAGCTATTTTCACGGCTGAGGTTAGAGTGCGTATCAGAAAGTATGCATGCGACAATTTTACACAATATCACCCGCTTCAATACTTCTAAGTATAAAATTACAGGGCGATAGTAAAATTATCAACCGTTTCATTGTCCAAAGATATGAATTTAAGGATATTCGAATAAGGTACGAAACGAAACGAAATGTAATGAAACAAAACGAAGTGTAGCAAAACTTAAAACAGCGAGTTAAATGCGTTTTTTACGTAACTCAGACTTATTCTTTATAATAAGAGGAGACAAAATAGACTGAACAATCCCCATGTCAGTGATGCAATTGTGGTAACTACGGTAAACAATGTTGAAGATATGATACATGTAGTGCACATATGCTCCGATTGTGTACAAGATGTACGCTAGTAATCTGTTGATGGCGAGATAGTTATAACTACGGTATCTTGTCCAACTTTATCTATTGGTGATAACATTATGTTAACTACGGTACATGTGCTATATTTTATCTGTTGGTGATGGACTTTGTGTCACATCGGGTGTCCATGCTATAATACAGACAAAATGGACAGGTAACAAATTTAATATTTTCAATATGTATTTGACGCAATTCAAGTATTTTAAATTTTTAAATTTAAGAAGAAGCTTTATTGGAAACACATGATTTATCTGTGTTTTTTGTTGTTGATAGTATCACTAATTAGTAAATTTCCTCCCATAACATCTGTATGGGGTGATCGCCCTGTTTTATCACTGATTGATAATGGTTCACTTTAATTTGTAATGGCGACATCGCAAACGTAACGGAATACATTGACAATACACGTATGCGTAAAGATGATATGTCATGTCTCTATTAGAAAACAATACATGTATTTCAATTCCATGGCCGTAGCCTGCGGGAAATGGGGGTGGGGTGTTGGTTCAATTGCCTTCCCCAGAAGTTTTCCTATTTTCCCCATTTTCTATGGCAAACAATTCCCGGCAAACATACAAATATATGTGTGCGGTGGGAAAAGTCCCCCTATCGGTTTTCCCGAGGTTACGGCCCAGAATTCCTGTTTGTATTGTTACCAAATCGACATAAAGATCTCTACCCTGTGCTTGACACACTGTCTAGCCTCGATGAAATGGAAAGCTATGCTGGCCGGAGTTTATATTCCTGGTATGATCAGCCAGGTTATGTTATACAATATAGGTGTAATCAGAGGCCTAGGCGGTAATACCTCTGGTATAATTAACGGAAGAGAGACCATAAAAGATCGGCACGTCCTTTGGACAGGACGCTTAACTGACGGCCTTGTAAATAAGGATTTTTAAACCCCCGGCACGACGAAGATCCCAATGTAAATTTCGATATGAGAGTTGGCGAAAATGCAGTTGCAAGGGCTTATCCTTCTTTCTGTATCTTCCTGTAGAAATGATAAAGGTTGTGTATAGTACTGTCTTTATTAAGGTACATGTACTAGAGTCAAACCTGTCTTTCAATACCATTCAAGGGAACCAAGAAAAGTGACCTTTATAAACAGGTGACCTTTAAATACAGTGTCAACTTAGTTGAAATATGAAGAGAAGGGATCTAAAAAATTTGGCCTTTAAAGACAGGTGGTTGTTAAAAGGAGGTGGCCTTTAAGAAAGGTGTGAATGTATTAAGATTTTAACAAACGTGTTGTCATTTATTATTAATTGATGAAAACTAAACATCGCAGGTAATTATTCAGGAGTTAAAGTAATGTAGTCGTGTCTTGCTATATTTTTTTTATATATTAATTTTTTCAGGTTTGGTTTGGTGGTTACGGCTATAATTGGTCTTCTTATACAGAATGCTGAATGCGCAATGGACCCAAAATATTGTTCAACGCCAGTAGCACCACCTGGAGGTATAACTTCAACTAACATTACCCTATAGACACATTAGACTCTTCCACAACAAGTTATTGCACAGACCTATGTCAAATTTAGGGGTGAATAAGTTAACTTGGAACTGCTCAACATTGCCCTGGCTTATTCTTGTTTTTTTTTTGCTTTATTGGGGTGCTACGTCCCTTTAAACGTATTTATAGGTCATATTGAGACGGTGTGTGCTTCTGACAGTGCGCAATTATGGCGACTTAATTTAATGCTGTGTTTTTTGCGTGATGTTTCAGTGAGACAACACTATAAAGTCGCCATCAGTGCGCACTGTCAGAAGCAGTCACTGTTTCGAAATGACTTATACACGAGTTGAAGGTATGTTTAACCCCAAACAAACAAACAAACAAACAAACAAACAAACAAACATTTTCTTTTCAGTTAGTAACAAAAAGCGGCCCGACATTAAGATCACTAACCAGTTCTCGGCTCACGTAGAGTGTGTTTTTGCCAAAAAGAACTTTACAGCGGACATACAGGAATGGTTCGACTTTGACGGTAACAGAGGCAGGATAAGGCAGGAGCAACATGGTGATGAAGTGGACGTTTGGTATAACTACAATACCAATGAAGTCATCAATTATTTACCTGCAGTTAGTAAGTATGTAACGAAGATTTATTCCCCTTTGTTTCATGTCATGACCAACTATCGTTGTGAGAGTTTTTCCTATTAACCTGCAATTAGTAAGTATAACGAAGAGTTATTCCCCTTTGTTTCATGTCATGACCAACTATCGTTGTGAGAGTTTTTCCTATTAACCTGCAATTAGTAAGTATGTAACGAAGAGTTATTCCCCTTTGTTTCATGCCATGACCAACTATCGTTGTAAGAGTTTTTCCTATTTACCTGCAATTAGTAGGTTTGTTACGAAGAGTTATTCCTCTTTGTATTGTGTCAAAACTCACTACTGACATGAGAGATATTCCCCTTTGTTTCATGTCATGACCAACTATCATTGTAAGAGTTTTTCCCCTTTGTATCATTTCATAATCTACTGATGGTGTGAGAGTTCGTCCCACTTGTGTCTTGTCCAGGGCCGCAGCCTGGGTAAAACGGCGGGGGAGCCTTTTCTACCGCATATACTTATATATATCTGCCGATTTGCCGGGAATTTTGTCATATAAAATAGAAATCCATGTTAGGATTTAATTTTAAAACGAGCTATTTATAAAGTATGGACTATATCACACGAAGTTCCTTAAAATATTATCCTCGTCAGATGTCGCCACATTTGTATATAAAATTTGTAAGAATTCTACTCATTTGTTTCTTGTCGTTATCAACTGACAATGAAAAACTTCTCCTCTTTGTATCTGGACACAATCAACTGACATTGTAAGAGTTGTGCCCCTTTGTTTCATGTCAAATCAACAGACAATGTAATAATTCTGCCCCTTTTCATCTTGTCATAATCTTTAAACAATGCTAGAGTTGTTCCCCTTTGTTTTTATTAACTATCAACTGACAATGTAAGAGTTCTGCCTCTTTGTTTCATGTCAAATCAACTGACGATGTAAACGCTCTTCCCATTTAACCTTTATAAGCATGTGTATTTTTGTCCATTTAGAAATGTGCGGAGTTTCAGATTTAAAGAATTCTGGCGACACTTATATGTTTGGGTACAGCGACACGGGCAGGATTTTCTCGGCAGCTCAGGCCTTGAGATTCAAATCGAGCTTCACGGAAGTGTACATGGGAGTTAAGAAGGTGAGGGGTATCATGGTGGACGTGTTCAAGTCCTGCCAATACTGGGCTACATATGACGCCACTATGAATGTCGAGTACTACTTCAGCTGTAAGTTCTTTATGATTAAGTTGTCGTTCTTGATGTACAGTCCTATCCAGGTGTCGCTGCATTTGTGGTCTCTATCATTAAGTTGTCGTTCTTGATGTACAATCCTATCCAGGTATCGCTGCATGTGTTATCTCTATCATTAAGTTGTCGTTCTTGATGTACAGTCCTATCCAGATGTCGCTGCATTTGCGGTCTCTATCATTAAGTTGTCGTCCTTGAAGTACAATCACATCCAGGTGTCGCCACATTGATACATTTAAACAACTTTTTTTCACTGTTTGGCGCCGATTGAGGAATGAGACACACGTAGAGAACGTGGTGAATGTATGTTGTTTCGAATTCTTTAAGGTCAACTTTCAATTATCGCTCGACGACATGTGAAGGAGCGAAGAGAGCAGATGGCGAATGAACGACCACGAGGAGGAACGAAGTCGCCAAAACACGATGCCAAGGGAGGGATTATAACTTCGCTTCTTCGTCATCGTGTTTTCGAGTCTTTACTGTCATGTTTTTGGCTTCTTCTCTCCCTTGCTTTGAGGTCGAAGGTGCCGAAAGTAGCCTTTACTGAAAATTGACTTTAACGGAACCCCATAGGAATGGTACGGGCGCTATCATCACGTCCGTTTTTACTGTAATTAACATTTTCCGAGTGAAAACCAGATTAACAAAAATATCAATAAAATAACATTTCGTTAAGTGCCCTTTCCCCAGACAAGTTAATGGTTATATCTATAACTACGAAAATATGACACATATTTTTCTCATTGAACTTTTGGTTGAATTCAAAAAACATATTTTTACCAATTTTTTCTTAGTAAGGCTGATTGCAAACGTGCATTGAACCTGTGGCTTATATTTTTTTCCCAAAGAGATGGCTTATGGCAACCTATACATCTTAAAGCACTATGACCTTAGCTTAAAAGTTATTAAAGTTTAGAGTAAAATTGACTATATTACTACATTGTATATTGTTTGTTTTTTCTTGTCATTTCTTAAGAATTCTTGTCTCATGTTGGAAGTGGGAATGTTGATGCTTCATTAACCGGTTTAACCATACCGCCTGATTTCGTGCTGGGTGTCCGTCCTAAGTCTGTCCGCATGGATAACAAGTCTTGGGAATTGTGACGACGTCAATTAATTTCCCTTTCTTCTGGTGTTGAATTCATTGTTGCAGATATTGTTGGTTTGTCAATGTCTCTCGTTCTGTTGATTCCACTCATTTTTGTTTCCCCAGTGAAAGATTATTGGGGTACCTCTACTGGACAACAAGTGCCTGTTGGCATCCACGTCAAGGGCAAGGTGTACGATTCGTATCCAAACACATTTCATATGATGGACCACTATTATGATTTCTTCCATTTCCATGATCTAAGCATCGATAACGACTATGACCCTTCAATATTCGAGGTAAGTATGTTCCACAGTGCGTGAAGAGTGAGAGAGAGGAAAAGAGAGAGAGGGAGGGAGAGAAGGAAGGGACAGAGAGAGAGAGAGAGAGAGAGAGAGAGGGGGGGGGGGGGAGAGGGAGGGAGGGAGAGAATGAAGGGACACACACACACACACACAGAGAGAGAGAGAGAGAGAGAGAGGTATATTTTGTTTACTGCTACTTGTTTCGAAAGCAATTCTGCTTCTACGAGTCATCACATTAGCACTTATGGCTCTTATACGATGAGTTTTTTTACGTGCCTGACACGGGACCGCCATTGTTAGTCCCCATCCGACGGACCATCTTGATATGAGCTGCCGGTTTAAGTGTATTGCTCAAGTACACACCTGGCAGTGCCCGAGCTGCGTCGCGAACCCACAACCTCTCGAATACGAGAGATTAGAAATCCTGCGTGCTAACCACTACACCACCGAGGCCGACAATGCAGCATGTGCACAATTATTTTGATTGTCGAAGTGTACGGCCTTTAAGTTACATATCACTTAAATATACACGAATTCATGACAAATTAGCACGTAATGTACTGTGAAAATGTAAAATAAAAAAATACATACTTCATGTAATTTCGTTACAGACACCAGATGGCGTGCAGTGTACAAATAGGAAAAACATTAAACCAGTTCCCACTACCCTGGTTCCAGCCTTCAGTTTGACAACGGAGAACATAGACCTTACCCTGAAAGTGGTCACTTATATGGACGTAAGATATTTAACATCTGCTCGTAAACGTAAACTTTAGTGTTTGAACAAGGGAGGGAATAAGTTGTTTTATTTTCTGAAAATATAGTCAACAAATATTATTAATCGTCTGTAATCGGTAGTACCGATGTTGCAATGCATAGCCAAAATCATGGTGGGTAGTAGGGATAACAAGGCACGAAAGCAATGTACATGCATACTATGTAGCAATAAGATGGAAACTTCTTATTCAGTTGTGTACTTAATTTAAATATGATCATTATACGGTGCAAACCGATATACTTTTTGTACAGTTATTTTGCTTTCATCTGCTACCGTATATTTACAATCCTTGACACATTATCTTTTCGCGAACGTTGTTTAAATGTTCACAAGTGTAAATGCTCGCATACTTCCATTAATGGCGACAATCCAGATACTGTCCGGAAGTGAAAACCGACCCCTGGAGTTGCACCAAAATTGGTCAAGGGAGACTACTCGTGAGTTACATCGAAACTGTGTGTATACATGTTAAAAATAAAATTAATACTTAGTGAGAACTTATTCGCGCTATTCTGTTACAGGAGTATTTCGACACCAATAGAAACCTTGTAAGATTTCAACAAAAGAATGCACCTCTGACGAGCAAATACGGTACCAACACGTTGATGACGGTTCATGACTTTAATACAGGTAAAATTATCAGCAAACCAGGTAAAATATAGCTATCAGAATACAGAAATCCAGGTAAATAAACATTATTAACAAATTATAGGAAACCAGATAGAATGTACATACATGTACCGAACAGAATATGGAAACCAGGTAAAATATACGTATAACTGCAAGATTACAGGAAACCAGGTAAAATAAACCTAATTAACAGCTTACAGGAAACCAGGTGAAATAAACGTAACTACAAGATTACAGGAAACCAGGTGAAATAAACGTAACTACCAAATTACAGGAAACCAGGTGAAATAAACGTAACTACCAGATTACATGAGACCAGATAAAATAAACGTAACTACAAGATTACAGGAAACCAGGTAAAATATACGTAACTACCATATTACAGGAAACCAGGTGAAAGATACGTAACTACCAGATTACAGGAAACAAGTTAAATATACGTAACTACGAGATTACAGGAAACCAGGTGAAATATACGTCACTACCAGATTACAGGAAACCAGGTGAAATAAACGTAACTACCAGATTACAGGAAACAAGGTGAAATATACGTAACTACCAGATTACAGGAAACCAGGTGAAATATACGTAACTACGAGATTACAGGAAACAAGGTGAAATATACGTAACTACAAGATTACAGGAAACCAGGTGAAATATACGTAACTACGAGATTACAGGAAACCAGTTAAATAAACGTAACTAACCGATTACAGGAAACCAG
>JAUMGZ010241926.1:0-10601 GCA_032359645.1 Pododesmus macrochisma | reverse complement strand
CCCACACTATGACTAATTACTCCTTTAATCGTACAGTAAACAGTATGTACCCACACTATGACGTATTCCTCCTTTAATCGTACAGTAAACAGTACGTACCCACACTATGGCGTATTCCTCCTTTAATCGTACAGTAAACAGTACGTACCCACACTATGACGCATTCCTCCTTTAATCGTACAGTAATCGTAATAACCAACACTATGACTTCTTGTGTTTACTTTAGTCTTATATAATGTTAAAGGTAGAAATATCTAACAATATCAATGTGGTCACTCTGAAAACAAATCGTATTATTTGTTTGTGAAAAAAAGGTATTCAATCATTTAAGGTTTAATGTATTGGTCATTTGTAATTGTACAAAGGCGTATGTAACATGAAAATGTCACAAACTTAAATATTTCCAAATAGCTACTCCAATGACGCACACCCTCGCCCGCCCGCATCCACGCGCGCGCGCACACACACACACACACACACACACACACACACACACACACACACACACTCTTTTATAATGTTTGTCGAAATGTATATAGGTTTTTTTGGAGGTGGGGAGGGGGTTGATAAAACCAAATGTTTCTTCAAGTTAGTTTTACGTTGTAGCGCTCTTCGATTATCAACTTGATGTTAAATCAATCACATGCTACATTTGTATGTAATGAAACTACGTAGGAAATATCTACGACTATCTAGTATAACATGGGTATATCAAAAAAAAAAAAAGTCAAAAAACAACGATTGAATACAACAACAATTTGCTTAATAATAATATTGTAATATGCTTGATATTATATGTATATGAAATTAAAAATCTTATCGTAACAAAACAAAAGAGTAATTTATAAAACTAACCTTTGGTGATGAAACGTTGATATCCAATTAATGTTGACAATAAACGGTAAATCACAGTGCAATTAATGCGCGTTTAACGGGATCTAAAACAAATCTATTGTAAACACGACGTCACGTATGCATTATATAAATCGTTAAAATCAATCAGAGTACGTGATCGGACAAAACCTTCTGTGAACCCTAAAGCATTTTCGATCTTTTCAAAAGACGGTAAATTTACATAGCGCGGTCATTTAATAGGTCGGTTCCAAGCATAGAAAAACCACTAGCCCAGTCGTGGTCAATGTTTACTGAATTTAAAGTTCACCGATATCAATAGAATTGTGACAATAACATATGCCATAATGCGGCGTTCACACAGTACCGATTAAGGCTCCCGTTTGAGATCAGACAGCACTACGTACGACACAAGTGAAAAAGTCGGATTACTATCCTTAATGATCTGGAATGTTCTATCATTGTCTGAATGCAGTCGTATACGTTCGTAACAGAGTTAACGGGAATGGTCCGAAGAGGTCGGCCAAGCACTCCCGACAGTTAGGTGCGTCCCGTAGCATTCGGGATACTCAGCCGATTTTGTCTAGTCGGATTACAATCGAGACTATACATGTCGTGACAGATTCTACGGCATCGGATCAAAATCGTAACAATGTCCTGTGCTGTCTGGACGGGGTCTGAACGGTGTCCTGTGAAACGGGCATGATCTGGAGACAATTTTCAATACCGTTCTTTCCGATTGAGTCCAGTTCTTGCCGAATGCGTCGGTTCATTGTCTGGTCACTGTCTGACTCTGTCGGATCGCATTTGGGAGAATCGGGACGCTGTCGGGACAGACTCGGTCGTTTTTTTACCACGCGGAAGATACAAAACGGACCAGAATCGGATTGAGAACGGGATAATCGCGACGAGTTCAGACGGAAACGGCTGAATGAGGACGCTTACTGAACAATATCTGATTCTTGTAATTAAATAAATGTTTTTTTTCAATTTCCAGCCAGAATCACAGGATCTGAACTTTTGACAAATTTTAATCGGTAATGGTCCTATCCAGGACGGCAGTAAACATCCTGAATGTGTGACTGAGGCGTAATGGTGCTATCCAGGACGGCAGTAAACATCCTGAATGTGTGACTTAGGCGTAATGGTCCTATCCAGGACGGCACACATCCTGAATGTGTGACTGAGGCGTAATGGTCTTATCCAGGACGGCAGTAAACATCCTGAATGTGTGACTGAAGCGTAATGGTCCTATCAAGGACGGCAGTAAACATCCTGAATGTGTGACTGAGGCGTTATGGTCCTATCCAGGACGGCAGTAAACATCCTGAATGTGTGACTGAGGCATAATGGTCCTATCCAGGACGGCAAACATCCTGAATGTGTGACCGAGGCGTAATGGTCCTATCCAGGACGGCAGTTAACACCCTGAATGTCTGACTGAGGCGTAATGGCATGTCAAACGTTGTATTATTCAACATGTGTATTTTTATTTGCAATGTTTTCTAATTTATATTGTATGTTTTGCATTTGTATTCTAAACACGTCCATTTGTTTTGTTTATTTTTCACTTGTATTCAATAATCATCGATTTGTTTTATTCACTGTTCGCTTGTTTTTTATTTTCGCAACTCTATATTGTATATTTAATATTTGTTTTTTTTTCATTTCTTTACTTGTTTTGTAGACAAAATGATCTATATTCTACTTTATTCATTGATATTCAATTAATATTTTACCCAAGAAAATAAAGAACTTATTGAATTTTCTTAATTTTCACAAAATCAGCTGCATTCAATATTTATTTCCCCTTTCGGATATATTTGCATACATGTTTACAAATATAATTACAATAAATAACATCATTAATACCAGTTTTTGTAAGCACGCACACACATGAATGACGCTTAATCGTTTATGTATCATTCGTATCACATACACATACATTCAAATCCACATCTGCGCATTCATACATAACAATATTCATGCAAATATGCAATAACAAAGTATCATTTTAAAGTTAAATCAATAAATAGAAATAATAATATATTATAAGTATTTGAAACAAATTAAAAATAACTATGAATATTTACATTTATACTAGAGGTAATGGTATAGTCTTGGTTAACCTTATTTATGCACACATGTCCTAAATGTATCATCCACGTGTAGTGTTAGTCACCGTAAGTATCATACATTTTTTATACACGGAGAATTAGAAATATAAAATACTTTCAACACCTATTTCATTTACTATAAAGTCGCAGAATAATTCTCGTAGTTGTTCAGTACTCTTACATTCAGTAACAAAGTGAAATAACTTGTTTGCTTTCAGAACTGTGTTCGCAGTTCTGAATCTAATAAAGTCACAATCACGTTCCATTCTAATGCAATGTATGCGATTTCGTGTTCATTAACGGCTTCATTGATAATGGATTTCCATTGTATTTTATATGGAAACTCCGCACGATGAATGAATTGTGTAAGGAATCATATTTTCTCAGGATGTTGCGTATATCATTTATAAAACCACCAATATGATTATTTTGTATAAATGGTATAAGACGGTTTATAAACACTCGTTTTGGTTAGAGATTAGGCGGAAAGCAGGTCAGCTTCTGTAGAAACACGAGATTTCTTTTTATCAAATTCAGACCAAGTTAACGTTCACACATGTCCGATCGAGTTTGTATTGGCAGCCGTAAGAACTTTTCACACACACAATGTTGAAATCGTTCAATTTGTTTTATGTCGGTTAAGGTAAGAGAGTTCCATGATTCAAAGCCATATATGACCTAGGGCAGTACAACTTTCTTATTAAGTATTAGCAGGGTTAATGGATTTGAGTCGCAGATTTCATCGCTACAGTTTATCCGTCCTAACATGCCTAGATGTTCTTGGCTTGTCACGTCACGTGGAAATGAACGTTTCCAAGTTGCTATTTGAAATTTATTTGTTGGCCACGTTTCAGTCCAACGGCCATAACCATCCAGGTTTGAATTCGATAACATTATTAGCATATTTTGAAGGAAAGATGGACTAGTGCTGCGAGGCACTTATCGTCGGCGAGGGTCCCACTTTGGATATCTCCGATGGCGTCTCAAAACGAAGACCCCTCCAACGATCATTATAAGTCATTCATGCAAATGAGGCACCTCTTTTCATTTCGAATCAGCGAGACAGTTCGCCATTGCATACTAGTGAAGAAATATAATCGTACGCATTGTAAATAAGTTTGTATATACAGCCTCTGAATCAAAACCCTGACTCTGAATCGTCATTATCCCCGAAAGCCACACCCAACGTAGCGGATATTTATTATGGGGAAAATGTTCTAACACATGGGGAAATGGTATAAAACGCATAGGAGGCATACACAAATGCATGTTTTAATGACTAAATGAGTTAACATTTTCACTTTCTACTGATAACGGATATATTGTCTATATTTTGATTATTGCACGGAAGAAAGAAGGTATTTTTTGACAGGAAGTGAATTCGTAGCGAAAGAAAATACCAATCTAACATCAGAGGATACTTCCTGGGATTCGAATTCGGACGATCTATTAAAGATTGAAAATGCTCATCCAACAACAACAACGCTTTAGAATGACCAGTGTTCATTTTAGTTATGCGCGGTCAAAATAGGAATTTTCAAACGCATTATTCTAGACAGCTGTTTCGGAAAAAAACGAGTCTTCAACAGAATAGAGAACGAACACTGAGCATAATTTAATATGATTTAATTTAATATAAAAAAAACCCAGTATGAATGGCATCAATAGAACGAGAGACAATGTCTAAAGTATAGACATACATTAAAAATTTAATAAATACACTTCATGGCGCTGTAAATCATCACAACAACTAACCGACAACATCAATGGTCCATAAAAATCTAAACGAGTTAAACGTATATACATATTTACTAAAGGCAATTGGAAACACGACAATTGGACATAGCCTAGTAGCATAAAGCTGAAAACAGTGGCTAATAGGTGGTAGATTCATAGATTCCACATATAGTTAAGTATATGAAAAGTGACATTGATTAACAATCAGTGTGCTCGCAGAGTTATAACAGCGACATCTAAGCCGATTTAAACCTGCCAGGAATAAAAAAAAACAAGAGGCCCAACGGGCCTTGGTGCGCTCACCTGAAGCTTACACAGGCAAAATGTCCTCACGTGAAATTCACGTTAAATTCACGTGAATTTCATGTGAATTTCATGTGAAGTGAATTTCACGTGAAAAATATCACGTGAAATTCATGTGAATCTTAGTTCATGTGAATTTCACGTGAAATTTTTCATGTGAATTTCGTGTGAAATTTTTATACTAATATATATTGCTTTGAATTTGTAATAAAAAAATTCCTCACGTGAAATTCACATGAAAAAATTCACGTGAAATTCACGTGAGGAACTTTTCACGTGAATTTCACATGAATTTTTTCACGTGAATTTTATGTGAAGTGAATTTCACGTGAACCTTTTCATGTGAGTTTTGTGTGAAATTTTTATACAAATATATATTGCTTTGAATTTGTAATAAAAAAATTGCTCGCGTGAAATTCACGTGAGGAAATTTTTATGTGACGTGAATTTTTTCATGTGAATTTCGTGTGAAATTTTTATACAAATATATATTACTTTGAATTTGTAATAAAAAAAATCCTCTTGAATAACACTTAAATACTTAAACATGACATTGATATGTATGTTATATTTACTTTTTGTGTAATAAAATACTGTTTAAACCAACATGACATTGATATGAATTTTTAAGATAACACAGGCAATATGTTGGCCCATATTTTGAAGTAAAATTATTTACGTTAAATTAATGTGATATGCACGTTGATTCACTCAGGCCTTAAATTAACGCAACATGTATACTGTAAATTCACTTTAACATGAAATTAGTGTGAATTTAAAAAACGTTATTGCAATTTACTGCGAAATTAATAATTCAAAAAACTTAAACGTTAAATGAATATGTGATATTTAATGTAAGTTCACTTCAAGATGAAATTAATTCATTTTTGACAGTACATTGCCATATTAAAATATTTTGTGAAGTAACCTTTTTTGCAAAGAAAACTTGAACTAGAAATATATGTAACTTAAACTTAAAATAACAAATTAATAATGTTTTAATGTGAACAAACATTCTAATGTTTACCGCATAGTATTCATTTTAACAATTTACTGGTTAACTTTTTAGAGTGTAACATGTTTATGTTGTTTTAATTCTTTGTCACATACAAAAATAGTGAGAGAGAAAAAAAGGAAAATTATAAATACTACTTTTATTGGTTATATAATGGCCGGTCCTTATAATTATCCTATCATTACTCCGAGTCATTCTATTGCTGAAAATGTTGATATAATATTATATATATCATAATTTGTAGTATATTTCTCTCCGAAATTCCTTAGGAAAATACCTTTTTCCAAATTTCGATGTGCTTTACGTTACATGTGAAATGAACATATATAGATCAAAGCATTCTAATCATAAACATCTTTATAAATAAAGTCTAAGTATATCTTATTTCTCTATGAAGATTATCTTAAAAAGATATTGCACCATGTTCTATGTTACTATGTATATAACAGGCTTCAATGATAATCCTGATAGAATATTTATAGTTCCTCTGTTTCCCTTTCACTTATGGTTTAGCAGTGATATGGTATTTACTTCGATCTATCTCTTTACAGAAAAATCTTTTAATCCATAAAACCATTTTTTTTATTTTGTTCTAACCAGGAACTTTCAATACTAAAATTAGTATTGAGAGTCCCTGTATTGAAAGTTCCTGTTCTAACTTCGTTTTATTTATGGTGTACTTTTATTTTCCACATTTAATTTTTAGATCTGAAAATGGCTAAAACAATTTTAAATTTTCTATAGATATCCACTAATCTAGCGTAAAAAATAAATGTTGAGTTGATTGACAAAGTTCATCGGACGTCACGCATTGTCGATTTATCCCTTTGACGATTCGATTATGACGTCATTTTTTACGTCACTTTCTCGTTTCCGGTGGAGAAAAAAATAATGTCGGAAGAAGCAGACGTTAGGTAAAATCAGTGCAGTGAACACAAATCTAGCAAAACATGCGTTGTGTTTACAATAATGACGTTAATACTGGTATACAGTTATTACGATGACATACGGAAATGCCGTAACACAGTATTGGATTGTACCGGTATCGTCAACAGCAAAGTTAGACATCAACACCAAAAGTCAAACATTGCGACTGCCGGACTGGTCACTGGATTATTAAAACCGGTTTACGGGTATATTGTCAGTGTCAGGATACAACTGCTGACGTGAATAGATGATGATTTAACATCTGTTGGTGAGTATATATACACCATGCAACTTTTAACCAGGTCTACAACTCTCTAACTGCTGGAAACGTAGATTTGTTTGGTGTTTCATCTGATACGGTGTTCAGTGATTTTATTGCACTGGCAAATAAGTTCCGAAGTTAGGCAACCATACGTATTCATCTGCATATCATTATGTAAATATGCTACCTATTTATTTGGAAATAAGGGATTTACTGGCCAATGTTACATGTGGGTCATAGCTATAAATCATATTGAAGGGGGGTGGGGGGGTGGGGGGGGGGGGGGGTACAGTATCACTATATGCAAGAAACATTAAAACCCCTATTTTTTTTTTTTTAAATATTAGATTTATTATATATGTTAGGTGAATGACGTACTATAAAGCCTTACATGTTTTAAACAGTGCTAAAACTGTTTAGAACTACCCGGAATATAATAGGGGGGTTATATATACTGGATTCTGTTGCTCCTTCAGTAGACAGAATACATGTATATATATCTTGTCTGGATACATTTTTCATCCAAATTTCATGAAATATTACACTAACGTAGTCGCCATAATCTGAAGTTGTGCACCTGCGTTGGCTTTTTTATTTACATTTTCAATCCAGGTATCCTTTATGGGGGTTATGCCCTCTTAGTGAAATTATAACTTATAAGACCGATGTTGACTAGCGAAGTAGGTGGTAAATACTATATACTATATAGTGTTTGCTTTGTCTGTCTGTCTGTTCGTCCAGTGTGCCTGTGTCTGTCTGAACAGTTTCCAGAGCATATCCCATGTTTTCAGTCCATCTGGACCAAAGGACCAAGGATACAAATCCCGTCTGTCGTCCGTCTGTCAAAAACTTTTCACATTTTCGACTTCTTCTCCTAAACCCTTGGACTAATTTCATCCAAACTTGGTAGGAAGTACATTTGCAGATTAATTTTTATTTCAATCAGGTGGCCTGGCCTCTTATTATAAAAAAGGTGTTAGTACATAACTGATAATAATTGAGACTGATATGTTATGAGTAACATAACTTTTTTTAATTGAGTGGTATAAATCAGCCATTCTAGCAATAGCTTTTAAAACAGAACCAATTCAATCCAATGTTAAGTATATAAATACATGTACACTGCAAATCAATGATGTTTTTCTTATTTAATTTCAGAATTACAAAAGTTTCTGCATTTTTTCTAAGACTTGAAGATCTACATGTGCTTGCAAATGAAACAGATTGGTTCACTACAGCCAAGAAGTTCACATATCAGTAATGTTTATTTTTATTATATTTTTAACATTTAATTAAGAGTTTATAACAACTGTTTAGTCAATCTTGACCAAGTGTCTTCACATAGAAATCTGTCCAAATGTAACAACAGGACCAATCTTGAATTTTGAATTAAACATAAATACTGGTATACCTAGTACTAGAGGGATTTATACTAAACTCTGTATGAAGGTTCCTGGCATGGTCCTGACCAATCATTATTATTTTTCAGGTCAATCTGAAATCTAAAATGGCCGCCAGAGCTGCCATATATCTAAAATCTATTAAAACCTGAAACTAAAGATCTACTTGGGCTATATATTGCTGAACCTTGGTAGGAATGTTTGAATGATAGTCGACCTGACACTGTTATGAACAAATATCAAGAGAGCTGAAGGCTTTGCTGGTCAAAAATTGGATAAAAAGTGTACAACAAATTAAAAACCATTTCAATATGGGCTAAAATGCTGGTACATATATATATAATATATAATTGTTAATATAGATATAATATATTTATAACCTTGCATATTGCATGAAGATCTGACTAATGATCAACTTTTCCCGTACAAATCCCATCTGTTAAATCACCTGGAAATGAATTTTCTTAAATGTGTACAGCCAGGCAGTTGCATTTAGTTCACCATGCAAAAGAGCTCTAGTAAATATGAAATTATTCTCAGACTAAATATATATGAGACTATTCTCAGACTAATAACAAGAACGTTAAACAGTTTTCTATAATTTTTACCCCAGTTATTAAAATTTTTTATACTTTAAGTTTAATCATCATAAAAAATAACATTTGCATTACATTTGTTGTTGAATTATGTTTCAGATGTACCATATGTGTTGGTGAAAAAGTTTATCCTCAAGAACAGAAATGAAAATGTCTGGAAAAAAGGGCCTTAGTCTTCAGAATTCCAATCAATAACAATACATGCAAAAGGGTTTTGATGACTACCTGATCAAGGAAATACCAGAAGGAGAAAAATTTAAATATTCCAAAACTTTGTACATGTAAGTTTAAAACTGCATCAATTTATGATAAATTATCAAATTTGAAATAGGCAACACTCGACACAACCATATAATATTTAAGATCCAAGGTGGAGTTTTCTCATACAAATCCTGTACATGTGGGTCATTAACTTTTCACATTTTTGACTTCTCTTCCAAAACTACTAAACCAATTTCAATTAAACTTTGTAGTAAGCATCCCTAGGGGATTCAGATTTGTTCAAATGATGTGGCTAAGTCTCTTAGGTAATATTGACCAGAAGGCCTAGATGTTTAGGTAAGCATATGAAACCCATTGTGCCTCTTGTTATGTATGCATCTGCTAACAAATGCTTCACAGCTCAAAGTGTGTGTAGTTTGTTTTCTTTTCACTCCCCAATAAACTGATTTTTTTTAGACCATTCCTTAATTAATAGTAAATAATGTATACAATAAATAGATGTTGTGTTGATTTGAATATTATGAGAAACAGAACAAATTGTAGGTGTATATCATATATACTGTATGACATGGATTAAAGAAAGGTCTTGTGCTGTATTGTTATCATCATATACAAGTGCAATTTGTTAAGTCATATTTACACACAAGTGTCATTTTGTTTTTATTACATACCTTCTTTGTTAATTGATCACACACAAATGTACAAGTTAAATTTTCTTGAAATACAAGCACTTTTCACCTTAAATAAAAGGTTACCTTTGAAATATTTTTGACATAGTATTAGTATTACAACTTTTGGGGAAATAATTCTATCTTTTCCTTCTTTATTATAGTTTTGTTACATATGTGTATTGGGGGTGAACTCACTGAATTGTCTTGTGTTTGAATAGTTCGAATACACAGGTACATGTATACAGTCATGAAATAAATTTAGCTCATGTACACAGGACAGAAATTGTACTATTTTCAACTCCTTTATTACTAATTTTTACCAAACTTTTTTTTGTATTCCAAAACACATACCGTATGAATAAAATTCAAAAATAACATTTTATCATTTACACATATCATTTGAATATCAAATGTAATTACTTTAGTGAAATTGTTCACACAGAATTATACATGAGTAATAATTGTATTGAGAATTTTTCTTTTTCTTTCTTGTAGAATG
>JAUMGZ010241915.1:0-10603 GCA_032359645.1 Pododesmus macrochisma | reverse complement strand
GGTACAGAATCTTGGCGCGTCAAACCAAATTCTCACGCGTGAAATACGCTTCACCAAGCGTTAACGACAGCCCTGCTTGATCTTAATCAAATAATATGTGAGGGTGGTAAAGCCACCAAGTGGGCTATCTGTGTGTTTTCTGAATTTATTCTAGTTATAAATTGACTATTTCTTTAAAGCATGGCCTCCTTCTTTATTGAAAATCATTGTTATATTATTAACAAAACTTGCTAAGGGATTAATATGCTGCCCCTCAGTGGTGGCTACCTTTAGCTTGGGATAGAAGTCAAAATCAATTAAATGGTAGAAATAAAAAAAAAAAAAAAAAAAAACCCAAAGATAGATCCAACTTCAGGGGTGTCTTTGACGTCAAACTAGGCTCAGTGGTCATGGCGTTCGTTTTGTGCTTGTAGACTGGTGTGTTAGAATCCAAGGTCGTTGGATCGAATCTCGGTCACGTCATAACCGAAAACGTTAAAATTAGGCAATCTTCTTGCTCCCTACTTAGCGCTCAACATTACTGGGAAGGAGGAAGACTAGTTTGCTCGGTGTCAGGCTAATGTGACTGAGTGAAGTATCATGTCAATGTGTCTGATATTTCAGTGAGATAGCACTATAAAGTTGCCAGAAGTGCACACTGTCATGAGCAGACACTGTCTGGATATAAACAAATGATACCAATAAAAAGAATGTGTTAGAAAACTTGAATTATCTCCCTTTGAAACTAAATGTCATTTTCCATTTCTTTGGGATATATTGGTAAAGTCTCGCACAGAGTATGACCTAAGTATAAAATAAATATAGAATACACTCAATTAGAATGCCTAAAAACTTAAATAAAAAGCTCTTTACTGTGTAATCATTTCTGAATGTCAAACAAAATAACCAGCAACAATTTGTCTTGCATATATCCAATTGGTTTAATTTGTTTATTTTTTTTTTAATAGATAATAAAAATACTATTTTTAGAAATCTCTTTAAATCTCAGTTTTCACTTGTATATCCAAATATGAAGTTTAAAAAGTTTAAGTTCTCAAAAGGAAATTGGGAAAATCTAAGAAAGGATCATTCTTTTTTAAGACCTGCATGTATATTTCATACATTCCTTAATAGAATATTACCAAATCAACAAGCACAAAAGCAGCCACAACAAGGACAACAACAGCCACAACAAGGACAACAGCAGCCACAAAGAGGACAGCAGCAGCCACAACCAGGTCTACAACAGCCACAACAAGGACAACAACAGCAACAGGCACCACAGCAGCCACAAAAGCCAGGTGATAGTTCTATTGGTCAAGGTAAAGAACAAAAGGGAGCAGAAAATCAAGCACAGCCATCAACCGATAAACCAGCTGAAGGTGTTAAACCAGTAGTAAATCTTAACCCAGAATTATCCAAAGATGTGAAAACAGGAGATCAAGCTAAACCAGAAGAGAAAAAACAGATTGCTGCACCAGGTCAGAATGTCGCAGGTACTTCATATAGATAAAAATATAGGTTTTATGTACCAGTAGGCTATATGCTCACTATGAAGTGTCATACAAAACTATTGCTTTCTACGTTCTATTAGATATTTAAACTTTGTATGAAGTAAAGAAAGCAGAACAACATCACCATCACATAGTGTGGAAAATTAGTTTCAGGTTTAAGAAAATTTCAGCTTAGAAAAGATGATATGTTGTGTAGTATGCATCTGAAAGCTTTAAATTAGACTCACTATCCTATTCCTGTTTATTCATATTTAAGTCCATTGTGACTTTATAAGGGTAATGGAAGTTTAAGATAAACGGGGATTCTTTTATCTTTCATGTGTTATACAATGTATATATTGATTGCATTGCTATCAAATACTCTACTGCCTTGTTTTCGCACACATGTATATAGTAAACCCTTGTGCACCTTCCCTTTGTGTGGGTGTATTTTACATGTAACAGTAGTACCAGTATATAAATAAGCTATATAGTAACTTGTTGTATGCATTTTTATGGCAAATGTCTTGAAGATTTTTTATACATTATAACCTGTGGTGGAGTTTATTTTCTCCCCCTTCTGAGATAGAGAAGAATTATCCAACCCACCTCAATTGGTATTACATGACATGGTTTAATTTGTTACCTGCATTAATTAATGGTACATATTTCAATAATTGAAGGGATGTACAGGCAGCATTTTACAGATCAATGAAATTATAGAACTACTATTATCATATTTTTACAGTAATTTTACATAATTATTTAAAATTATGAATAAAGGGTGCATATTTAAACATATCTATCATATTTAAAGTCTCCATATAGTTTATTTTCAGAAGATACACATAATGACATTTCATAAAACATTGATCTAGAACATTGCATTGGATACATAATTTGTCTTTTTGACTCAATAATGGGAGTTTGTTAAGAATTTTTAGTTTGTATGTGTGTAGTAAACTGTGCTATTTCACAGCTGTTGAGTGCTTTTGTTAAAGTTTTATGTGGTAATAACTTTTTAAACATATGTTACCTTTTTATTGTCTCCATTTCATTTTAGCTGTAGGTGTTAGTACAAAAGGGAATTTGACACATCTTGCTGTAAATACATGTTCATATATTATTTTACGCGAGATACAATTGTTTGTTTGTTTCATTGGGGTTAATTAAACATCCCTTTAACTCATGTTTAGGTCATATCGAGACGGTATCTGCTTCTGACAGTGCGCACTGATGGCGACTTTATAGTGCTGTCTCACAGAAATATCACACCACAGACACATTGTCATGATACTTCACTCCGTCACATTATACTGACACCGAGCCAACCAGTCCTCTTCCTACCCAGTAATGCTGAGCACTTAGCAGGGAACAAAAAGGTTACCTAATTTTAATGTCTTAGCATTGACACAGCCCCGGCTCGGAATTGAACCAGTGCCTACCGGATCAAGAGGTGAATGTTCTGTCTCTGAGCCACCCTGTCTGTACATGAGATACAAATGAACTTAACTCATGTGTAATGGTTAATTTACATGAGACATATATAACTCATGTGAAGTGATACATTTACACAAGATACATTGATCACTTTGGTGCATTTACATGGTTGTACACATAAAGATATATTATATACATGTTGTTGTACAACATAAAACACATGGACTGTTGTATAAACACTTGAAATATTGATCACTTGTACTGGTACATTAACACATGCACATTGTCAGTATTTGATCTCCTACAAATTGATTAAATATCTGAAATATAGTCAACTCACAATCTGTTGTCCAAATCGTCCGACTGAAATAAAGTCAACTCACAATCTGTCGTCTATATCGACCGACTGTTAAATTTTATTTAAAGCATCTTTTTCTTCTCTTAAAGTTAAATTAAACATAATTATAAGCTTATGGTGGGAAATAATGATGTTGCAATTCATCAAAATTGTATTTGCTCCTATTAAATTGGTTTCTGTCGTTAAATGTCAGTAACTTGAAGCATAAAGGAGGAAAGAAATATTGTGTTGCAATACATATTTTAAAAATGAGTTAAATAATTTAATCTGAAGAGATATGTACGAGTTCAAATTGAGTTGAATTAGTTTAACTAAGAGTATTCAAGATAACATGTGGTATGTGATTGATATTCTGTACACACTAGTCTTAATTTCAAATTCATATGTCTCATAAATTCTCCTACACTGTACATGTAGGTATTTTGCTTGCTAACATCTATATTTTAGATAATTAATGTTAATTGCAAATTTATCTTGAATATTTCATGTACTGTGGCTTTAACTAGTATAAATAGCTGTCTGTGTGATGTAACATTTCGTTCTGTTAATACTTAATGCTGTGTGTATATATTATGACATAGTTTTCACATATTTCATCCATTGCTATCACAGTTTGAGGTTGTAGTCATGTAGATCTAAGTAAACAAATGGTCATCCACTTATGTCTTTTAACCATGCATATATTTATAACTGGAACTAGCAGTCTGAAACTTTATAAGTTTAGACACATATTGACATGATGTCTTGTCTTAACTGCTTTTAGGCAGTAAACATATACTTACATTCCATCACTGTTATGACAGAAAGAATTGTATTTTTCTATTCATGCATAATAAATTTTTCCTATTTGGTTTTCAGTGCTTAGAAATATTATGATATCTTTGGTGGCAGAATTGAAATATACCAGATGACTTAATTATGAGCTTAATATGTTAATTGAAAGTTTTTGTTTATCTTATACCTGTATCAATTCTATTTTTCCTGTTTACTCAAATGTCAATGAAAACAAAACAAAAATTTCTAAGCTTTATCTTCATTTATCGTTTGATAACTTTTATTCTAAACTTATATGAGTATTTTATCACTCTCTTATTTGACAACTCTGTAATAAAAGTCATTTACTAAACTCATTGCATAAAACAAACAATAAATTTAAGCCTATCTGAAGGAATAGAAAACATTGAAAGTAATAAGTACATAACTGTAAGTTTAACTTCACTCATAGAAAGTTTTGAAACAAACAAAAATGTAAGTCTAATCTGAAGGAGTATATAGAAAACATTGAAAGTAATTATATAAATGTAAGATTTACTTAACTCATCAAACACAAAAAAAGTAAATCTATCTGAAAGAGTACACTGTATATAGAAAACATTGATTAATATAACTAAGTTTTCACCTATGAATTGTATCATGATGCCTCTGTTTCAGCTGGAGGAAATAACGATACAGATGACGATGCTGATGAGGAAGCTGACAAACAGGTACACAGTAATGTCACACCTGTTAACGGGTCTGTTAGTGCCGCTCCTACAGCGGCTGCTGTTGCAGACAATTCCTCTCTGTTGAGTGATGGTAAACTGCATGCTAAAAATGAATCCAATGACATCAATAGTATCATGAAAAAATCCCCTCAAATGCCAAAACCTGTTAACGAGCTTACTGGTCAGACGCAAGGCAATATGGTACTTGCTAAGTTAAGAAAGTTCGCAGAGAAAGCTGTTGCACCTGGTATGAAGGCCAAGCAGGACGTGCTAAATCCCAGGGAGCCAGGGAAGGAGGTATCTGACGAAAAAGATGAAAATAAGAAAGAAGTAGAAGGTGAACTTATGACAAACTCGACAATGAATGGTTTAATTAACATATCTGGAGGGGTTAAGCCACCACTTGTGGCAGTACCTGGAAGTAATTTTACTGGCAAGACATTAGAGGGCAAAACCTTGGATGACAAGAAAACCAAGATGAAAGGCACAGATAAAAACTATGACCAGTATGACGATGAGGAAGATAAAGCAGATGCCAAGAAGAAAAGTGCAGCTAAGGGACTTGATAAGGTGGAGGTAGATAAATGGCATTACAACAGCTAGGGATGCAAGCAAGAAAATTATGACTTTTAATATAGGATGTTATAATCAACTAAGCATACAGTAGCTTTTGACATTTACTCATTGTAGGAGTTCTCTGTTTTGTATGCAGATTTCGACTATTTTTATCACAATTCATAAATAATACTCTGACCATTTTCATATTTTTTGGCTCTTTGCCATGACAACAAGTTATTAACACAACACTAGTCTGTGAACTTTCAGAATCACATTCTTTTCCCTTTATTGACATAAATGAAATCAAGATAAAATTGATGTCATCTGCATGTAGCTATTAAACTAAACCGTGTACTAATTTCTGTATCTCCACTTCATTTATTTAATCACCAAAGAAAAACGGGTATTTCTTTTCCCTAGCCTTGTTTTGTGTTCAACTCTGTCGCACAGAGACTGTATATAATATAGTAACCTAACAAATGTTTAGTATGATAAAAATTATATAATCCATGGATGGAATTGCAGTTCAGTGTCTTTGCTCATTGCCTGAAAATGAGGATTTCCAATTTCTATTTTAGCCAATTTTAAAATGATTACCAGTAGTTAGTACATAGCTGAAACACCCTTTTGAATACCACTTTTAATTGATAATTGATTGGTTCAAGTGATACAGCTTATTTTATTAAAAATTGAAAATCCTTCTGTATGATATCACAGATAAAATTTTACTGATAATTTAGTGACAATATTCTTTGGACAAATCAATTTTAGAATTTAACTAAAATGTCTTGTGTTATACAAAAAAGCTGCCATTTCTAAAAAAAATTAAGCATCTATTTAATCAAGAGATGAACGAAAAATATTAAACTCAAAAGTTAGACATGATTGTTAAATGTTTCTCTGTCAGAGTTTGAGATTAACAAACATTGAAAATAACCATCATTGCTTCTATTAAGAATTTAGGTATTTGCTCTGAAATGACGAGTTTCATCATGCTGTTATTTTACAGTACTGTCCCCATTCATGACTACCATCTACTTTGTGGTTCAATAGGCAGAATATAAAATGTTTGAATTTAGCTGGAGAGATAAGAAGACATTTGGGTCATTGGAATCTTGTTTCACAGGAGATCTTTGTTATACAAATAAAATCAATCAATCATGCATATAGATTTGTAAAGAACAACACACCTTTTACATTCTTTTAACAAAATTCTTTGAATAGATGGTCAACATTCCGTAATTCACATGGCCTGGTCCAGTTATACTAATACAACTGCCATTTTTAAATTGTAAAAATAGATATAGGTACGAGTAATTAATAACTAACTCTACAATGTGAAATATAATCAACTAATTATAATACAATATTGAAAATTGTATTCATTCATGCATGCATATATCTCACTGCATTATTCACTTATATAATTACAGCTTCATGTTAGCATGCTTAAGCTTACTCCTAGCTTTGTATAGCATAATTATAACCTTAACTGTGGCACTGCATGAACACTATATTGCTTCTGTTGATAAGTCTCTTTTGTTTCCTAAATTCTGATTGACAAATAAAAAAATTATAGCTTAAATACAGAATTCTTAAAATATTGTTTAAAATTTTTCCGTGCCCACGTTTTTGAATTTTATCTTTGTTTTAAAGAATCTGTCATCAAGAGTTATCACCTCGCACAATCTTCAATATCATGCCCTTGGATTATTATTGATTTGAATGTTCTGAATTCTCTATCATGTGGGACCCAATAATGGAGGCTTTTAGTAATTTTGCTCATTGAGAGGTCTGAAAAAGGTGAACACAACTCATATTGTTTGCTGCCACCTGCATTCTTTTTCAATCTCATACAACAAAAGACAACATATGGGTCCACAGATTACAAAACCAGAATAGGTTTGTTGAAATCATTGCCAATTCTGATCGATCTGATGGTCATGTATTAGTATATCACATGAGAGTCACATGATTTGTGCTTTCAGTTTACAATGTTTCTTAATCTAAACGAGTTTGATCAAGGTATATTAACCTGTAGTTCAATTATTGTTTATATAAATTATCTAACATGAAACTCGTCAATTCTTTCAACCATGATTAATTTTTTGGATACTTATTTAGTGTGCCAAGTTTAAATGTGGGTTACTTAGTGTGCCATATTTGAATGTTGGTTACTTTGTGTGCCAAGTTTAAAAGTTGGTTACTTAGTGTACCAAGTTTGAATTTTGGTTTCTTATCAATTTAATTTTTGATAGGGCAATGGATAAATATGATGAAAATATTTGTAACTAAAAACAATAGATAATTTTATGTTTGAATTATAATAACTTGACTTTTAAAACCCAAATTTCACTGTTACATAGTATAAGTATTACTCAAATGTTACTTAAAAAATTGCCATGGTGCAAATTTTACAAATAAATACAAACAAATATAAACAAATTTGTCAAAGAAACTCAAATTAATGTATATATAGATTTGTCACAGGACACCCCCAGGTCACCATTATAATATTCTTTCATTTTTATGATTTGTATACCTGTATATAGTTATTGTTTTTAGATAAATACTGATAATACTTTCAGTTATGAAGGGACATCCCGACATGGATGGAAATTCTTATAACAAACTTAGTGTTATGATCATTCCTACATAAACTATTAGTCCAAATTAGATCTTAGATCTTGATCTAAATGAAGCCATTAAAATAAGGTAATCTTCTCGCTATAGCTTTCTGCTAAGTTCTCAGCATTTTTTGGTAGGAGAAAGACTGGTTGGATCAGTGTCAGAATAATATGACCAAGTGAAGTATCATGTCAGTGTGTCTGTGGTGTGGTATTTTAGTGAGGCATCCAATCTCAATAAGTCAAACAAACCTATAGGTAGGCTGTAAGTCCCAACTAAATTGCCAGTTTTGCTAGGTCTTTAGATTTTGATCTCAATGAAGCCCACTGTAAATTAGATCCTGTATGCACATCTTTGTTTGCTTTTGACAGTTTTATAGCTGTGTTGAAACCCAAATGCTTATCAAGCAAATGTCTACACTCTCTCTGTCATTGAATACTCCTTCCTGAGTTATCTTAACATATTATCGTAATACATTTTTGTTGATAATATAAGCACCAGAATTAAAATACAACTGGTTTTGTTACAGTCTTTATCTTCTTCCTGTATTCAGTGATTAACAATTTGACAGTCTTCTAATTATGACAAAAATGTCTTTACTATCAGTGCTGCATCAATCTTTATCATTTGACTTGATTCAAACTTAGATTTCTAATGCCAGTCTATGTATTTACTTCGCCTGTGTTATAAAGCTAAACACTGTTTTTATAAAAGGAATTGAATGTATGAATATCAGTTACTGTACAGAATGATCAATCACATACCATTTTTTTCTTGCTTGCATCCCTCTTGCGTTCTTAACTACATTTTAACAGAGAATGTATGACCATTCTATTTTGTTTTAACAGAGAATGTGTGTTAACGGTCTATTTATGATTTATTTGATAATGATATCATGCTATAAATGTTTTATTTGAGTTTAGTTACTATAGTTGACGTTTATTTTTTAAGAACGAAAATGTCTGTGCCGTTTAAAGTCACAGTTGATTACAAACCTGCATTACATTGTACTATTGTAGAATCGATTTAGAATGCCTGTAGATCTTGCATGTTGGTTTAATATTTTAGTCTGATTCTCACAGATCTTTTTGTACATATATATATTGCATGGTATTCTACGTAACTATGAAAACAAGATTTACTATTAGATATTGGAAACTCTCTTGTGCATGTTGTAAATTTTAATTAATACATAATGTGAATCAATGTTTAGTAAAGTCTGCAGTCTTTGACAAGTTCTTTGATGTCTTCGTCATTTCAAGTGTAAAATCATAACTGTTCAGTCTAATATACTTTGTCTGTTATGATAATATTCAAATTGATATATGAAATAATCTTAAGTCTTCCATTTGAATTGTATTCCTTGTTAAAACAAATTAAATAACAAATTTTTCAATTTTTCTCTTAAAAGGAAAACTACGACGATGAAACCGACAAAACAGACAACAGGTTAAGATTTCAAAAGTCACAGGTGAGATCTTAGCAAGCTTGAACAATATTGTCACACTATACTCTGAAAGCCTTAACTTATAGAAGAGCTGCAAACAGTTTGTCAGACATGTAGATAGTAAACAGCTGAAACTTACTCTGCAGTATATACACGCAAGCAACAAACTCCAAATGACAACACTCTTTATCAGGTCAATATCAAAAATGTACTTGCTTATTTAAGCTCTCATTATTATCATGAAATGCAATAAAGATTATGACAAGGCATGACCTTTGACATCAGTTGTTTTTAACTTACAGCAGAAGTCTCTAACCATCTTATGTGAAAATGCAGGCTGACAGATTAACTGACTATTTCACAGTCTATTTATGCTGTGTGTTTCTTTTTAAAACTATATATTCCTAAGTATATAATAAACAAATGTTCAGTTAGATTATTACAGAAAGCACTAGAATCTATGATATTAGTCATTGACAATATACTATGATAATGGTTATATTGGCAAGATTCTATGATTAATTCATTGGAAAATACTTTATGTTAGTAGTATTCTTTGACAATTTTCAGTGATAAGCAGCAAAATTGTGGTGCTGTAAACAGATAAATATACAAAAAGTTACTAAACCACATATGCTAGTAGAAACAATTAAACCAGAATTGCCAAACCACACAGGCTGGTAAAGTAGAATTATGCCAAACCACACAGGTTGGTGAAGTAGAAACAATTAAACCAGAATTGCCAAACCACATATTTTGGTAAAGTAGAAACAATTAAATCAGAATTGCCACACCACACAGACTGGTAAAGTATAGAAACAATTTAACCAGAATTGCCAAACCACAAAGGCTGGTTAGGTAGAAACAATTAAATCAGAATTGCCAAACCACACAGGCTGGTAAAGTACAAACAATTAAACCAGAATTGCCAAACCACAAAGGCTGGTTAAGTAGAAACAATTAAATCAGAATTGCCAAACCACACAGGTTGGTAAAGTAGAAACAATTTAACCAGAATTACCATACTTTTGTCGTATCCAACAAGTATTCAATAACACAAATCCTGTCCTTCGTCTGTCGTTCGTCATTAACTTTTGCTTTAAATGACATCTCCTCTGAAACTACTGGGCAGATTTTTTAACCAAATTTGGCAGAAAGCATCCTTTGGGGAAGGGGATTCAAGATTGTACAAATGAAGGACCTGACCCCCAGGGGA
>JAUMGZ010241893.1:0-10604 GCA_032359645.1 Pododesmus macrochisma | reverse complement strand
CTAGGCCGCCCCGGACGGGAATCGAACCTAGGAGGTGAAAGGCTCTTATGATTACAAGTCGGCGACTTAAACCACTAGGCCAACGCGGCCCCTGGCGACGTTAAAGTGCTGTCTCACTGAAATATCAAAACGCAGACACGTTGACATGATACTTCACTCGGTCACATTATACTGACACCGAGCCAATCAGTCCTCCTCCTACCCAGTAATGTAATGCACTTAGCAGGGAGCGCGAAGATTACCTAATTATATCGTCTTAGGTCGGACGCCGTCGGCCCAGAATCGAACCAGTGTCTGTCGGTTCACGAGGCGAATAATCTACCTCTGAGCCACCGCGCCGGTGGTTGTTTTAGGCGAACAGCAACAAACAAGCAGATACTGCGGCGCCAGAACGTTGAAGAAAAAGGAATTCATATATAAGTGTGGTAATTAGTCTCTTTAACATACTGTACAAGTAATAATCACAAGAAAAACACAAACCAAGACAGTAAAACACACTGATAGGATAGGAAGGAACCCCAAACCAAGACAGTAAAACACACTGGTAGGATAGGAAGGAACCCCAAACCAAGACAGTAAAACACACTGATAGGATAGGAAGGAACCCCAAACCAAGACAGTAAAACACACTGATAGGATAGGAAGGAACACCAAACTAAGACAGTAAAACACACTGATAGGATAGGAAGGAACCTCAAACCAAGACAGTAAAACACACTGCTAGGGTAGGAAGGAACCCCAAACCAAGACAGTAAAACACACTGATAGGAAAGGAAGGAACCCCAAACCAAGACAGTAAACACTGATAGGGTAGGAAGGAAAGGACAGTATGCAAACTACAGAAGACTTCCAAGACAAGGAAACCGGAGAAATATACACACACAAAAAGGAGCAAGAATACATGTACCATATGTGAAGAAGTGCCCATATTACAAGCACCCTTAGGGCCTGGATGTTTGCGTTTATTCAAACGGTGCCCTTGGGTTGAAGTGTAGGTTCAAACTTTTGAGGTCAAAGCATTATGTTGCAAATTAGTAACTTTATATTGTTAATTTTCCTTCAAACCTACTGGACCCATTTCAATTTGTTTTGGCATTAAACATCCTTGATGACGCGAATGCAGATTTGTTTCAAATGATGGGGTTCCAGGGTGCTCTTCCAGGGACCTAGATATATAATAATTCTTCTAATAAAGTAAACAAAGATGTCCAAAACTAAATGCCAAAAACGTAAGCACCATTTAGACATATTTACTTGGGTCAAGCCGTGTTTCTTTGGTATATAATGTGTTACATATGTTGCGGTCTAAGTCGAACGTGGCATAATAGTTAACATTCATTATTGTGACTTCTTCTTAACTACTATGTCAATTCTAAACTTAAGTCGGAATTATCTTTGAAGACGGTCATTCAGATTTGTTCAGTGAATATATGGTTCGGTTCCCAGGGACATCTTTAGATGGACTTTAAAAATGGGAATGTTTGGCAAAATTGTAAAAACTGGTTTTATTTAACTCAGTAAATCAGAAAGCCAAAGACTTAGTTATATGTTGTATCCTTTGATAATCAAGATTGTTAAAAGCTTGACCCAAAATTTAAAAACAAATAATAAGTGATTAGTTTACGAGCGAGGGTCACTATGGTTAATATGTATGCACTTGTGTTAGTTAGGCTTTCATGTCAAATTTAGTTAAGGATATCCTGAAGCTTACTTTAGAAACAACTCAGTCTTTATATGCGTTAAATGCTGACCTACTTTCCGTATGACCTTGAACTAGTTGAGGTCACTTTAACCAAACTTCATTTGTTTGATCTTTATGTTAGTTTCCCATTCCCTGACTAAAGATGGTTGCACTTAACATTCAGTTGGGTCATTAATGACACTACATGTTAATCTACATTCTTTATACAAGTTTGCACCTGAAAGACCTTATGTGTGTATACCGTACAGCTGTACACAAAGTGTCAGTGTTCAGGGTTGTTAAGGCCTAAGATGTTCTTCCGAACTTTGAGTCCACGTTTACAAATTGTGAAAATAATTTTGAGTTCATCTGGATCAAAAGTCCAAGGTGAGCTTTTCCAATACACACCCCATCCTCTGTCCGTCCGTCCGTCCATCGTCGTCCGTTGTTAACTTATCACATGTTTGACTTCTCTGTCAAAGCACTATACCAACTTCAACCAAACTTAGTAGGAAACATCCTAAGCAAAGGGATTCAGATTTGTTCAAATGATAGGGTTCGGCCTCTAGAGGACACCACTAAGGGGCCAAAATGAGGAATATTTGCCAAAATTTCAAAATCTTCTAATAAACTAGAAGGCCCCGAGCTTAATGTTTGCATATGTAATAACGTTGGCGTTGAAAACCAAGTTGGTTCAAAGCGTAACCTTGGGGACAAATATAGGTTACTCGTTTTGGGGTCAAGTTCGATAATATCGGTAAACTGCATACATGTTTAAAACATTTTATATTTTTTACCTCTTCTCCAAAACTATTTGACCAATTTCTTCCAATCTTGATAGGAGCATTTCTGTGTGAATACGATTCCCATTTGTTCAAATGATGGAGCTCGGCCCCAGGGGTGCCACTAGAGGGCAAAATGGGGAACATTTGACATTTATATAAAACTGGAAGTTACAGAGCTTAGTGCTTACATATATTTAAACATTGAGACAGAAAGAACGGGTTTATTCAAGGAGAAACAATGATGTCAAAAGTAGATTAATCGTTTTTGGGTAGGAGTTCAACAATATAGCAAAAAATTAAACTTTTCAAATTTTCGACTTTTTCTCCAAAACTATTTGACCCATTTTGCTATAATTTCCGATAAGATGGAATTCAGAATTGTTCAAATGACGGGGCTCGGATGGTAGGGGTTCCAATAGGACCAAAATTAGGAAACTTTCAAACATATTCAAAAATCTTATACTAAAAATGAATCAATTACAAAAAATTAAATTAAAGACCTGTTCCAACTAGATAGACGTTAAGGTCCAGTGACCTCGTGTTCAGTATAGCTCTGCAATTCGTTGACGTGCCGGTGAATTAGAGACTCTTCCGAGCCCAACGACACACACACACGTGCTTGTAATAATAGATTTCCAGTAATATGGAAGATATACATCGTCTAAGCTCTCATAACTTAATATTTTCTGATACTATATATAAGTGAACTTAATAACAACCTTCAAGATAACTTTAAAAAGTATTTGCTATGTAACATCCGACAAAAGCTGTACGTAGTTTTTGATACATACGGTCAATCGTTTTTAAACCACAAAAAGAATGAAAAAAAATTATTTGGCATTATCTGGTAACTAATATACATTTTATCGTAATTATAATTCATCTCGTTATAGCGAGACACGGCAATTTTTAAGGAAAGGGAATTTCGCTGGCTTTTCTAGGCTCTCGTACTTTTGCTCTCGTAATATTGGTAGAATTCTATAACTTTCTATACTTGTTTTATCAACGCCACTTATCTTCCTCATACAATATCAGGGAAAAAATATCTGATTCAGCAACAGCAGAATTATTGTTAAATTATGTGAACATGTGTTGAGCATGTTCTCTGTCGACTGCACGCACTTGCCGTGCTATAAAACACACGTTCGGAGTATGACCCACACTCACATAAGCCTTGTTAAAAAGAAATCTGCCTCCATTTATCTTCAAGTTTTAATGGCGATTCTTGGCGATAACGACTGACTTCTTATGTATAAATCTAACAATCACAAAACGTGTACCCCTTTACGAGGCGGTCGTGTTTTAATGTTACACATGTGCAGCTAGAATTACACTTCGTCAGCACAAAATCACAGCAATTTTAAATGTAGTTACCATGAACGCGGTTTTTTTCATCGTCTGTGAAAATCTGTCTCAACAGTTTAAAGAATAAAACCTGAATGTAGAATTTAGCTACATATTTAGTTTATGTGCAGTAACGATTTGTTTTGTAAGAATTATGAACCGGGTTAAGATAGAGGTGTAAATATATGATTTGTTATGTAGGTCAATTGAGGAATTATGATGGGCCGCGGGAATTGTTGTTTTTTTTCTAATAAGTTTGTAAGTTTACGCAGCAAACTGAGAACACAGCTGTGAAATGGGTAAAAATTAAAAAAAGAGGAATTTTAGAGCAAGAGATTTAAAAGAATGTGAAAGGTCTGTCACTCCATATCCGGGAACTTGTAGTTTGATATCTTGATTTTATACATATAAAACATAGAGTTGCGGGGCAATTTTGAAAAATGCAAGTCGAGAGATGACAAATGTTCTTCGAAATCTTCACGACATTCGTGTACACTATAAAGGCTTCCTTCACCTGTATAATGGAGTCGTTATCATCGACTAGTGAAATACAAGATACAAAATACAAGATATTTTTATTGTCCAATCAAGGGCCCAGATGGGACTTAGTTCACAATAATCATGATTACTTGAATGACATTACACAATGACAATATAGACACGACAAACATTATAACGACACTGATAAGAAACATGGCTTCGCTCCGGTTTCATAATTTGAAATCTTACACGAAAAAAAAATTCAAACGTGACGATGGATAAGAAACACGTGTTTTATCAGATGTGGTGTACAACGCGAGAACGTGAGAGACTGTTTTTAACACGTGGGTAGAAAAACGTGATACACCTGTTGCAACCGTCTGAATCATTTTTAATTTGTAACTACGCAGGGGCTAGGTCACTTAAATTGATTTAATAATATAACTGACGTGATCACTACATATTTTTGGTTTAAATATCAACTGTTGTGGAGTTGCAATATAAAATAAAATTAGGTAAAAGCAGGAACTTTCAATACTAAAATTTAGTATTGAAAGTTCCTGGTAAAAGATAAGATATATTTTTCATTTTTAAGGCCATTGGTGATTACGACATACAACATGTATAATTCAAACAAACATCATATTACAAAATCAATTGCAAAATGTTACGAACGATAGCTCTCAAATATAAAACATTACCACATGTGGTCATCAGTTCACGCAGTTAGAATATTGATTATTTGTTAATATAAACATCAAGTCTGACGTATAAATATAAAGATATACAAGACACTAATGGAAGATACTACAGTCAAACTTTAATTTGTGATCATGTTAATTAATTATTCTAATACCATACGCGTAATAAGTAAACGACAAAAATGTAAGACAGGGCACCGAATATTTCCCGCGCTTGCAACTTGTTGGAACTCTTTTGAAGTGAAGATCTGTTGATGCTGACTAGCCTGAGATTACATCAACATTACGCCGCATCGTATATTCTTAGCATCAATAAGATTAAGCTTACCGCCATGTTAGACAACATTGTACCGTGTTGTGATTTAATGTCAAAAGTAAGAAAAGATACATGTACACGTAAATGTCGTTATTTTCTCTACACTAAAAATGGCCTTAGTATCGAGTATCGTGTTTTAACTCCCTCGCTTTAGGCTTTGTCAGTTTCATTGTGTATTATCGGTTATTAGAGTATATTTAAATCACAGACATATTAGAAATATAACGTTAAGGCTTAAAAATCATCCGATGTTTCAAGATTATTCTGTATTGCATTATTGAGAAGCGCTGAAGAACAACTTGAAAAATACATATAGCTAGCTTCATTTGGCAAATATGACCATTTGTATTTAGACGTAACGTTTCTCGAGTTTATACCTTTCCTTTAATGTCAACAACTTCAGTTGTTCTCAGTTTATGTTATTCTCATTCCAATATCTGTCAATTATATGCTTATTAATTTCTATGCAGGAACATCATGGACAACAGATGTTTTGAACTTCAAATCGCAATTTACTGTTCGTAAAGGGGAAATTCCCTTTCTCCGGATGCTAAGTGTCCATTTGCCTATTTCAAAACCAACTTAAATAAGTATAGGGCTCTTAAATGTTATATATATTTGAGTAGAACTGTAATTATATTTGAGTTAAAATCATTGTCATAAAAATTAAATTGGACCATTCTTTTTATTATTTCTATCGTAAATTTAGCCAAATGTATAGAATAGCCCAAAGGATCAAGCCCAGAGTAGTCTCCCTTGGTTCTGACTCATTTGTATGTTCATAAACAGTTTTATGTACGTATAACAGGTGCATCACAATGTTACAAGGAAAGCCAATGTTTTTCTACCGTAGCCATATAGTTCCATGGAGTTTGACAATAATTGGAACAGCATGACAATTGGTCTTCAAAATGCACGGCAAAAGATTTTACATTCAAATATGCCATTGATCATTTAAGTTAAACATGTCCCCTTTCTGTAAAAAAATTTTCCTTCGTTGTGTTGCATCACACTGATCATACATGTAATATACAAGATGGACTTTTCCCATACAAATCCTATCCGTCATCTGTCCATCCGTCCACTGTAAACTTTTCACATTTTCGACTTCTTCTCCAAAAGCACTGAACCAATTTCATCCAAACTTGGTAGAAGGCATCCCTGGTAGAAAGGTTCTCAGATTAGAACAAATGATGGGGCTCGGTCTCCTGGGGTTTCCGCTTAGGGGGCCCAAATGGGAAAATTTTAAATTTCAAAAAATTTGGAAAGTAGAATGCTTAGTGCTTTGGTATGTAGTAACTTTCGGGCATTTAGAACCAAGTTTTTTCAAGGCGTGACCCTGGGATCAAAAATAAGTTACACTATATATATATAGCAAATATGTTAACTTTTCACATTTTCGACTTCTGGTCAAAAACTATTGGACTTGTTTTATCCAGACTTTGTACAAGACATCTCAAGGGAAAGCAGGGTTCAGATTTGTCCAAATGATGTGACTCTGTCCCCAGGAGCACCCCTTGGGGGCCCAAGTGGGGAAAATTGACAAAATTAAAAAAAAATCTTATAAACTTGAAAGCCAAGTGCTTAATACTTTGGTATGTAGTAAATTTAGGGCATGGAGAACCAATTTTGTTCAAGGCATGACCCTGGGGTCAAAAGTACATGAATTCAAATGCCACAAATTCAAATGCCCCAAATTTCCAAATAGGCCTATTTCATCAGATGGAGGTTAGGGCCCAATTGGCTTCTTGTTATAATAAATCTTTACACTTTCAATAAAATACCCGGTAGGCTTATTTTTACAAAATCCTTCATATTTTCATATTTTTTGTTGTTGCATATAATTATAAAGAAACCATCAGCCTGATTACATTCATGTTCCACAAAAATGGAAAATGATTATTACAACTTTATTAATGATTGATATTTTCATGATCAGGTCGCCGAAACAACATTTTATAAACTTTTCTATATCAAAAGATAATAAATGGTCATCCATGTATAGGGTTGAAGTCTTAAGACACCAGTCTTGTAAATTTTCATAATAAGCATTAGTTGGACTTGGATGTGAACTTATGACCTTTTACAAGCTTCACAGTGAGAGTTGCATTTTAATTCTCTCCCAGAATGGTTAAAATTCGTCAATTTACTGTATTGACCTAATAAGTGCCCAGGGCGCTTCAAAAATTAAAAAAGCAGATCGTAGGCTACTTATTAGGACCAAATTATGAGTCTAATCATTGAGAACAAATGTCCTGTCATGCTCTCGGCTAATGGATCTTGGCTATTATGCAGGACTTTAGGTACTATAGAATCAGAAAATTTTGTTGTGGTTTTAATTTCATTTATTTCGTTGTTGTAAAAGATCGACGAAATTAAAACCATGACGAAATTGTTCACATACCTTCTAAAAAGAACAACTTAAGTATTTTCAACGAAATTTTATGTCAACGAAATCACTTTATTTTTAATTCAACGAAATTTTAGCCCAACGGATATTTCTAATTCTACAGCACTTGAAAAGGGAGGGAGCTTATAGGGACATGGGCACTTATTGGGTCAAATAAGGCAATACGATATGTGGTTAAGAAATCATATCTATTTACCACCTATACAATATGTTTCCAACAAACTTGCACATAACTGACAAGTGTTGTATACCTGGAAATTTTGCTCCTGGTTATTTCCGCCTTTTGGCAACGGAAAACATGTTAGCTCTGTGTTTAATTCGCCCTGAATTCATTTCTGGTTTTTAAGACTCATTTAAGGGCGAAAATTAAACGGGCGAAATTTTCCAGGTATACAGTATCTACCGGTATATGTAAGGGAGCAAAGATGAACAACAACAATGTACTGCATAATGTGACACATTTATAACATCTTATGACAGGTGTAGTACATGCATATTTGTTATAAAATCAAATAACTGATTTTAATATAGAAAGAAGTAAATTGTTTTTGATCTTTTGTTTTAGTTGACCTATTGGAAAAAGCTGTGTCAGAATCGAGTAATAGTCCTCCAAACACCGAGGGACACTGTCCAAATGGTAATCGACGTCCAACAGCTTACAGACTCACAGAAAGCTCAGTACTAAATCTAGCACTTCAAACTGCATTCTCAGGTAAGTACATAATTAGGATATCGATATAAAGAATCCTTTCTCAATGTCTCTAAAATCGTACTGATTAATATAACACATACACAAGCTTTCCCTGATGTACTACAATGCAGGGTTCTCCATATTTCAAATTTTACTGTGGGGAAAAGTATCAAGGTGCAATATAGGGACTCATATCATTAGGGAATTTGAGGGTATTAGGGGGAAAATTAAAATAAAAGAAGCTGTTTAATTATTAATCAATGATAACAAATTCTTCTGTGGTTTAAGTGAAACTTTAGGCTCAACTTTATCATTATAGAAATAAGTCTGTCTTAAATCAAAATATAGGCCTTGCATATTTTCTATTGTGGTTGAAAAATTTGAACTGTGGTGCAAATAATTTTACTGTGGTGCAATGGAAGTTTACTGTGGTGCTGCACCAACAATTACTCCATGGTTTAGTTTTCATTATCAATTACCAGCCTCTGGTTTTCACGAACAATAATCCTCTTTAGGTTTTACCAACAATTACCCTCATTAAATTTTCACCAACAATTACCCTAGTTCAGTTTTCATGAACAATTACCCCCGTTTAGTTTCACCAACAATTATTCTCGTTTACTTTCACCAGAAATTACCTTGTTTATTTTCACTTTCAATTAATTCGTTGAAGCCTTCAATACTGGCCTTCTATTTTGGGGTGGGTATACATATCGCCTATGCAGTCACGATACGATACATATCACGTTGTACGGTAACGATACGATACGTATCATGATATATACTTATATCCCTTAAGAAAATCCCTTGTTGGATGTTCATTGTTTAACAACTCCAATCACTTAAGTTTGTAACTGTTAAATTGTAAAAATCATTAAAATTTATTTTCTAATATCTAGTAAATACGAAAAACCAAGACGATATTCAAAAGGGCCTTTAGGTTCACAATATTAAATTGAAGGCCAGGTTCAGTAATCTCTACTATGCCTCGTCTTTCATTCCCTTTAAAACAATATGCATTAACTAATAAACATTCTCCATATCTTATATTTCAGGGCATACACTGTTAAATTTCAACTTTTTGCTCCCCCCCAACATACAAGGAATAGTTTGATTTTTATCTAATTCAGTTTTGAATTGTTTTGACCATCGGTGTTGTTTGTTCCATTTCATCTCTTTCAACATTGATTTCGGATGGTGACGCTGCATATGAGTCATCATATTCATCGTATTTCCTCTATACTTGAGTTTTGTGGTACATATATTCTACAAACGACAAATGATTTGTCAGTCACCCAAACATTCATATCATTTTGGTAGTTTGGAAGCAGAAATGTTGCCAGAGTACCGCTTTATAGTGAGCAGGTTGACTCACGAGTTTCGTTTCTACAGACGGCATTTTGATTAAAGTTACAAGATTTCATACAAAGAGGAGGTAACTCGAACTAAAAGATGATATATCGTGATACCGTTAATTTGCCAATGAATCTTATTGTCTCCCAATTGATACGATTCACCGAATCGTCCCACTACTATATTTTACATATAAACTTTATATGCGTTGTTTGATTACCAAATGACTGTATAATTAATGTCGTGTATATAGCCATTTGAGAGCTGTTTGTCTATATAAATGTACACAAATGTCATGTATGTAGCCTCCGCCATAAAATAATGGACAACTAAGGTTTCCACCACCCAGAGATTTGGGGAAAGGATTTTGAGAAACATGTTGACGAGAAGGGGCGTGGGTATTCTTTTTTCCCCGCCGTATTCACCTGAACTAAATCTGGCTGAGTTCATGTTCAAGTTGATGAGAGACCGATTGAGGCTGAGTACTACATTTACGATAGGCCGAGATTCTTGGCCCCTCAAATGAATGCCTTTTTCTGATATTGTTCGTTTTAGGGAGTTCCTCGCTATTAAAAAGACATCGCAAACAAATCTTGATTGTTGACAAATTGTCAAAGCACGATTTCTTTTCTGAGGAATACAAAATTCACATTTTATATCACTCACCAGAACATTTATTTACTAGAATCCACCAAAAAATAATCACATCATCATATTTTGACCAGAACTTTGATTGGGCATGAAGTTCCACCTGACAGAAATCCATACTTGCCAACTTTTTGAAATTTTCATGGGGGAGAAAACGCGTAGCAAAATCTTAAAATGCCTTTAATACCTATACAC
>JAUMGZ010241882.1:0-10604 GCA_032359645.1 Pododesmus macrochisma | reverse complement strand
CGAACTTAGCCTGAGTCTTGTCCTTGTGTACTTGCATATCAAATTTAGATGAAATCGGACAATTTTTAGAGCAGTTAAAGCACGGAAACCAAAGCGCGACAGACGGACAGACGGACAGAGAGACAGAGGGACAGAGGGACAGAAGGACAGAGGGACAGAGGGACAGACCCAAATTAATATCCCCCCCCCCCCGCTTTTCGAACCGATTTTCTTCGAAAAGCGGGGGACAATTAGAAATATGCTTTTGTTGGTTTATTTTACGCATTGTAATTGTTTAACATTGAGTGATCGCATGAGACCTTTCCACGGTTTAACTTCAAGTTATTCTCAGTAACAGTTTAACAGGTGTCTACCATGAAGTGTTATCCCTCAACCAGTTCTATATAATTAACGTATACGTTCTGTTTACATGCAACTATATGACTCCCGTGCTACTAGCGATGTCGATATCTTGCAATGTTCGCTTGAAATGTACATTTCAGAACAATAACGTTCACATCTAGTGTGATTTATACTTCATATTAAGATGCTATGATTTGCAGCATTTGTTTTGTTTGTCCGTAAAGTACAATTTCTCAAGTATGATTTATATTTCGTATGATTAATGCCCTCTAGAACACTACACAGACACAGTGCCTTTATTTTTTTCCCTTTGAGTTACCGACAATAACAGGTTATATTTCATAAAGACAATAGTTTAAAAGTAATACCTCGATTAATGTGTGTAGATTTATTGTGTTTTCTTCCATATGTCAATGACTTGCTTAATAAACTAGGGCAATAATTCTCATGTAAGACCATAACAATACAAAGTACATATGCAATACAATATTGTAGTAATTTACAAATGATTGATGGTTATATGCATGCATGTGTGATTGACATAGGTCTTTATATGATAATTGCCGCGCTAAAGTACATTTGTCTTGTAATTTTATGATTTTGACTGTTATGTTGTGTCATTGCAATCGTACAGAAGAGAGCTAGCAAGAATTTTACACCAATTAGACTGGTTCTCTCCCTTTATAATCTCTCCACCAAGGCTGCGCCCCGCTACACATTTTGTGATGCGGAGCGCATACCAGCATCTCAAAGAGAGATATCCATTCTGTATCATTTGTTGTCATTAAATGTATTCCTGTAATTGCTCCATAATTCACCCGAAGAATACAATAAAATGACCCCTTCCCGGGGAGCACTTGATTTCGTTGCAGTTAAATGCAGAAAGATTTTGACATTGTTGCAAGTTGCCCTGAATTTGCCTGATTTAAGCGTTCACATGACTGCAACAATGCCTGTTATCTAGAAATAACTATGATATTCAAAACAGCGATGTCTTGAATTTAGAGTTTTCTTGTACCGTGCATTTAAAAGATTTTGAAAACACAACTTGAAAACGCAGGACAGACAGGCAGGCAGGCAGGCAGGCAGGCAGACAGGCAGACATTATAGTAGAAGGAAAAAATAATTCGTTATTTAACATATTTTCATTTGTTGCAAGCTGAATATGTTACATAAATTTGACCACATAGTGAATATCAAGAGCTGCTTAATTATAACTTGGAGGTTGTTCGAACGAATGTATAACTTGGAGGTTGTTCGAACGAATGTATAACTTGGAGGTTGTTCGAACGAATACGATGAAGTAGAGCTACCTTTGAACCGAACCGACATGATACACAAAAAAGTAATAAAATCAACAAAAATAAATATATTAAAAAATACACGACCTCAACTCAGACAAAGTTGGGGTCAGTTCACAGTACAAGGTTATAGTTTTTGCTTTATTTTCTATACTTTTTGTATTTTAGCGTCTTTTGGTTAACTCCGTCTCGAGTACGTGGTATGTTTATATATACTATTTCTGAATGAAATGTTACATCACAGTTTACATGTAATTTTATCAGTCAATTGTGTTTTTCTCTGAGACTGTTTGTTTGTTTGTTTGTTTAATAAGGGCTTACCATCTCTTCTAGAGTACTTCACCGATATCGTAACAAAAGACCAACAGAGAAAAACCAAACGATAGGACAGAACGAGAAGCGGTGACATGAACGGGAAATCAAAGCAATAGGGATAGTCCAGAAAGAAGGATGAACCCACGTAACGGCGTTTCCGCCGTTACTTTCTATCGCTTTATCGTGACACCGGGTTAAAAAAAAACACCTGTACACGGGACCGCCAGCTTAGCGTCCCCTCCGAAGGACGTGCCGATCTTTGTCTGGTCTCTACCCTTCAAGTTCAACCTGTCTGACTTGGGTAACCCTACCAGGAACACAAATTCCCAACAGCTAGCTCTCCAGGTCACCGGGACACTGACTCAAACCTCCTTACCGCGATAAAGGGTCAAGCACGTTGACACCAATGTACTTTAACAATATATACAGACGATCAATACCAAATCAAACAGTGCTTAATATATTTTTGAAAAAACATGCAATATTTTATCAACTATAGTGTTTGTTAACTATGGTCAAAATACATAATAGGTTGTGTTAAATTCTGAAATAATTAACCGCGTTAATTACTGTTCTTTAACCAAATACAATCTGCACTCGTGTTGTCTATAAAACAAACGACCTAAACAGTTCTTATCAACTCTACACCAAGACTTTATAAATGCGTTTTAAAGACAATGCCTCCAAATTACATTTTTTAGTTTAATTTAGCTATTAGTACATATTAATATTAATATTTATCAGATAAGAGCAAAGTACTTCAACAAGGCAATGTCTTCATATTTCAAAAACACGTTTAAAGTGCTCGTGAAAGACCACATTCTGCTAGAACACCGCGTGCAGTTTTCACATTTATCATGAAGCAATTAATACGTAATAACGTGTACGAGTACAATAGAAATCTACACTGATGACATGTCCAGTGGCAGGGAACTGATTTGTGAAACGTAGCGTCACACAGTTAACTATCGTGGTATAACAATGTCGGTAGACGTAGTACCCTAAAAGTACACTGGATACATACACATCGGTCTGACATTACCTACTTTTTTGTTCTTTCATAATAAGGGTATTTATTTTGTCTTTTTGGAATTAACAAAATGGTTATAATCAAGTGGTTTTTTTTTTAAATTATATTTAGAAGAAATTAAAATTGTTCAAACACGTTTGATTTAGGTTTATGTGATATTCCATGTTTCTGTTAATCATTTTTACAGAAATGCATCTACCTTGTATGTTTCCCCTCCACTTCCCTCCCCCTATCCCGTGTTAAGTTCACCTTGAGTTAAGAAAAAAAGTCATTGATATTGGAAGAAAATTTCGGAAAGGTATCCATAATCCAATTTGATAAAAAAAAAAGTTGTCTTACATTCATTTTTCACTTAAGCAGTACACTGGTCGACATAAGGAAAATTAGAGTTTGATAAGGAGTAAACGTGACATTTTAGAGATTTTTGTAGTGAAAATGTTACCTTAGTTTAACGTAACAAAAGTTTAATCAAGACGGTCTCGCTGTAACATCACGAAGCGGCAACATTGCACGATACCAGTCACATAATACTGACTGCGAGTTAACCAAAATAAACATGGCGAGCACCGGTGCATGTAACAGACAAAGCGATTTTTTTAAAATTACACGTTTCAGTCTTTGTATTAAGATGTCCCGTAGTGGCCGTCGCGGCATATTTATCAAATTAAGTAAAGTCGAAGCATCGAAACCACGATAATGAAAAGTCGAATACCATCGTTGTTTCGTTGTTTCGACTTTACTAAATTTAATAAATATGTCACGTTGGCCCCAACGGGACACCGTTTTGTATTGACCCGTCCGTGATTCGAACTCAGTACCTCCCGACTACAAAGTGGACGGTCTTCATTAATTTTAACAACGGTAGACAACTCTGTTTGGGGAAATTCTTAGTCTGGTTCCTGTTTTTTCGTGATTCCATGCGGGCACCATAGGAAGGCAGGAACCAGTCTAAACACTTCTAAACTATCCTGTAAACACACAAAGCTAATATACTATTACTATCTATAAATTGATCATTTGCACGCCTAGAATTGATATCTTGTATGTAATCGCAATGTTAAAATCTTAACTTCATGTCTGTTCGAATTTATTTACCAGTTTTTACGAGTGCCACTGCACTTCGAGTTTCGTATAATGTTCGCTTTTCTAATTCTTGTCGACATCAGCGACATGATTGGATGCCACGTTTTTCTATTTTAACTATTTTCTAAGATATTACATAACTCATAGCTTGGTTATAGACAAGTTAATTGCACATGATGTATGGACGACTGGAGCAAAGCAAAACATGCAACATGTTCCACTAACCTACATCTCATTTATGTACAATGTGCGTGGCCAATATATGCATTGTTGCGTACTGGCCAGGGAATTTTAAACTTTTATATGCTATTTGTTTAGCAACTTGAACATAAATTCAAGACAGGACCAATACATTGACACAATTGGAATATGAAGTGAATATATTGACAACTAAACAATTCACGGCGACATAGTTAGAACGACAGTATATCTAACAATTAAACTAACTATTGTGACACATTCAGATAGTGGCATTACAAATATATATAAGATCTAAAATAGTGTTAAGACATGCAATATTGTATGTGCACATAAGTGAAAGCAAAAATAGTCTCGATCATCCAGACTCTTCGCCCAGGAGTGAGTATACGAGTCAAAGCGGCTTAATGACCAAGAGAGTAAAAACCGGGGCTATACAAAAACGGAAAACGGACAGACAATATACGGAAATACACAAAGTATGTCATCCAAGGTAGCATCATTTATTTTTAAAAAAAATTAGGTAGCATAATTTAGCTGCTGTCAAAGACCGACTTAATGTCTTTGAAATGTTTTCTTTATTTTATACGTTCTGATTAACCACGCAATGGGCCATAAAAAAGAAATTCACGCAAAGATAAAAAAAAAAAAACAACATCGTAATACATACATATAACGAAACAAAAATATGACTAAAAGTCACAAAAAGGAGAAAACAACGCAATACCATGATATATGGCATAAGCAAATCCAAATTATGACTCAATGAATGGTAATCATGGATGGCCTTTATTTCTACAAGTAATAAATGTAGGTTAATTTGAATATAAGTGGGTTAGATTATGTGGAAGAAGAGTTCAATCGTAGATGTGAAACACATGTTTTTACCATAAGAAAGTCTTATTCCCCGACCCCCGCAATATCTGTTACTGATAAACGAACATAAAATGCCGCAACAATTAACTTTTATTTAAAAACAGCAAATAAATAAGAGCAACAATTAGCCGTTTTTTGTATGTAATTACCGTGTAACTGTCACGTGAAGGTCACGCTATTATGTAATACATGTGTAAGTATCTGTAAAACAACAGTAAAATAGGCGCCCACCTTCAACTATTTATCACGAGGTGTGAATTATAAGAGTGCTTCAAAACTTACCCACAAAATCAAAGAGGAGATACATGTATTCAAGATCAAGTAAAATGATATTTATACAGTGCAACCTGCTCTAACGACCGCCTGTATAAAGAGACCATCATTATATTCATACATTGCAACCTGCTCTAACGACCGCCTGTATAAAGAGACCATCTGTACATAAAGACACTAAAATCAGATCCCTTGAAGTCAAATTACACTTATTTTTACCTGTATATAAAGACCACCTCCATATAATGACCACTTTTTTCTGGCCTCTTGGGTGGTCTTTATAGACTTTGTGTATATTAAAACATGATTGTGTACTATTTGAATGACACTTTTAAAATATAATGACGTGATAGTAGTGATTTGAAGAGTGAATTTTAATAAAAACTTTCCCAATCTTACATGTTATGGTCGAAGACTCTGATAAACCATTTAGAGTATGAACTTTAATAACCATCTCAATGCAACACAGCAAATACACTCTAGCTAAGATGCAAGCGCGCTTTTACTTCGGGGGCTGATTCAAGTTGTATGGATAATGTGAAACCGATTGACAAGTTCCTATAACTAGAGGAGGTAAGTCGGTTCCTTAAAGGCCCGTTCACACGGTAAACCTTGATTCCCATTCTTGGTGCATAAATAAATCAAAACGTGTGAACAGTCCCTATTACTCTGTAATATCAACCATCTGGATATACTTAAACCTTGCTCTGAAATAGACCATGCTCCAGTCTGTAAACCTTGATTTATAAATAAGTCTCTCCAACCTGTCTCTATCATGGTACATTTGTACATGGTCATGTGACTTTCTGTCGTGTATCAACAGTGTGTTGTATAAACTTTGATTTACCATGTGTTCACTCAAGGTTTATAGACCAAACCTTGTATAGACCAAGGGCTTATAAACCTCGATTTATCTTGTGAACGTCGGGGCCTTTATAGAGACATGGATACTTCATACTATAGGAATATTCACTTTTTATAAACCAATAAATACAAAATACTAGTAAGAGTAGATGTATGTGAAAGGACGAAATTAAAAGAGAGCAATGGGTCTTGATGCGCTCACCCGATTGCATGTTGAAACATTTTAATGATTTAGTATTTTCATAAAGATGCTTAAATTACATGTTGACCAATTAAGGTAAGATTTTAAAGGTTTAATCCAAAAATAAGCTCTGGTGACCAATCGGACACAGTTCTAAAACGGTACCATGTAAAATAAATATCTGCATGTTTGTTTGTTTGTTTAATTAGAGCTTAACGTCACTTCACGTAACGTCCAGAGTATTTCACCGAAATCGTGACAAAATATCAAAGGAGAAAAAACAAAAGATAGGACAGGAAGAGAAGCGGCGACAGGAGCGGGAAATCAAAGCAAAAGAGATAGTACAGAAAGGAGGATGGACCAATGCAACGGCGTTTCTGCTTACTCTTCTGTCGAGCTTTGCATAAGGATCTGTATGTGCCAGGGAGTTAAAAATCCCTGTACACGGGACCGCCAGGGTTATCGTCTCCTCCGAAGGACGTGATGATCTTTGTTTGGTTTCTACTCTTCAATCTGTCTTACTTGAGTGACCCTACCTGGAACGCAAGTTCCCGCAGGCATAGCTTTCCAGGCAATCGAGAAACTCAAACTTCCCAACACGATATAAGGTGTCAAGCACAGGGAGGAAATATCTGCATGACGTTTAGTGACAAGAAATGCAGCGATGTCGGGGAAAGGATTTTCATAAATATATTCCATTTTCCTTGCGATAATTACGACGGATTATCTTGAAGTCAGTTCCAAAATGGTCGAAAATGACGATATACCAATAGTCTTGTTTTCCAAAAACGCTAGGTATTGTTATATTGCACTTTGTATTATGTTATATTAGAATTATTATCATATGGATGTTTTATAAGTAATATCGACGTTTGACCAAATCCTTCCGCGATAACGCACTATTTCTTGGCAAAATAAAATCTCCCTATACCCGTATTCCTATTTCGCACAATTTTTAGGCAGCCTTTGGGAACATTACATTATTATATATATAAGGAATTGGAATTACCATGTTATTAAGCAAAGTATTTTGTAGTTTGTATTTTCAAAGAATAAATTGAAAAACACAATCAAAAAACTTTGAAATTAAAAGAAAAAGGAAAATAAATAACTTATGAAATACCTCTTTTAACATCGTATAAAATGTAGATCGTATAAAAATGTAGATCTGCCAATTTTATCCAAATATTTATGTAATGAAAAGGATAAGACTCAAGTTAATTCGGATATTTTATTAATTTACTAAGGGCCGAGTTATGTTATATTTACAGTACCAATGTTGTCAGTCTACGTGCGGCAGTTATGACGTCATGTTGTCAACACATTTTCCTAAAGAATTTCAACCTTTGACTCTTCTTTCAAATGCGTTTATCCCACCGATAAATCTTTTGTTCATGCTATATAATATTTTGTTAATAAAAACATCCAATAAAACTAAATATAAGGGCTTTATTCAGTTTGTCAGCAGTAGAATAATTGTATTTTTATACATTCATTGCTTAAATGAGTTCATGTAAATTTTAAAGTTATTACATGCTCTAAACTATCTCCGTAGAGAATTTGTTGATACTGCAGCCCTTATTGTCCCAGTCATAATGGCACGTATTGACCGCGCCGTTGTGCCCCGTTTGTGCTTCCACTATTTGCAAAAACCGGCCGGGTTATGCCTCGATGTCTCCACACTCTAACCTCGCTGTCGCCAAGTTGTACCACGTTTGTTCACGTTATAGCCACGTTTTGCCACGTTTCTCAACGAAGCTAAACTTGCCGGCCAAAACGTGACACTATGACTGGGGCATAGGGAGTAATACACATTTCTCAAAATTGCACGCTGTCAAGTCAACAAGTGCAACATGGTTCTTATGAGTGCATCTAAATAAATATGAAGGAGACAATATCAAGTTCTATATATGATACAGATTACAGTGCATTTTCATGACAACCTATATCGAATATGAAACAGTATACGAGAAAACTGTAAGTACATTGCATGATAAGACAATATATATATCAAGGCACAGAAATTGTATCACAGCGTTCTAAGAACAATGGTCTCGGTTGCATCTACAAAGCTTCCCTATGTTTGACACCTTATCGTCGCAGGGAGGTTTGAGTGTCTCGATGACCCGGAGAGATATGCTGACGAGAGCTTGTGTTCCTGGTAGGATCCTATAAGTCAGATGGGTGGAGACCAGACACAGATCAGCATGTCCTTCGGTGGGGACGCTAAGCTGGCGATCCCATGAATAGGGATTTGTAACTCCCTGGCACGATAGAGATCCCCATGTAACGTTCGATAGAAGAGTAGGCGGAAACGCCGTCGCATGGTTTCATCTTTCTTTCTGAACTACCTCTTTTGCTCTGATTTCCCGTTCCTGTCGCCGCTCCTTTTCAAGTCTTATCGTTTAGTTTTTCTCCTTTGGTCTTTTGTCACGATATGGGTGAAATACTCAGAAACTGTACCACAGTGCACTTTAAATACAAAATGTCGCCGTTAGGTCCACAAAGACATAATTTGCTTCTTTGCTATCAAACTTATCTTGAATCACAATAGTAGAGGTTAATTCAATCATTTTTGCTTATTAGGGCTAATGTAGTATACGGTTTGGGTCAATAAGAGCAATATAATGCGACGGCGTAAAGTCGACCAGTGTTTTTTTTTTTAAAAAACAATATATGGTGTTCAGTCTTGTATCATTCAAGTCAAAGGGATAACCGTGTGGCTTTTAAAATAACAATTAACTTTAGGGGATATAAAGGCCTATGTACGCAGTGTTATTATTAAAATAACAATTAACAGGGAATTTTCAGGCCTATATAAGCAGTGTGGCTATTAAAATAACAATTAACTTTAGGGAATGTTAAGGTCTATGTACGCAGTAATACAATTAAAATAACAAGTAACTTTAGCGAACTTTAAAGAGAGGCTGAGTCAAATACATCAAATTATTTCAGTTGAGTTTCCTTTTATAATATTTTTTGGTTTGCTTCTTTAATGTTTTCTGGTTGCGCATTCACAGTGTCATTGTATGTTCCTATGTTACAGGTAAATTATTACTCGGAAATCCTCGTTCGATGCCGACGTGTTCCAAATGATGTAATAACAGATCCGTGAACCTACATATACTTTTAGTACCCACAGAGGGAAATCAGACGTGATCTCGCGACATGACATTTAGACTCATCAATGAATCTGAGATCTGTTTTGAAATGTAAATAAAATTACACAATTTACACTCTGGAAGAGATAGAATTTATATATAACAATGCTAGACTAAACTAAAACTGTTTTCACCTTTGGCGTGTGCATTCCGCTAGACGACATTGCAGTAAGAATATGCTTGTGCTCAAGTTTTAGTTGTTAGCCTGCCAAAGTTCTTACATAAATTAGACGATTAAAGCACATCATATGTTAGACATAGATATGCTTTCTATTGTTTAACAACTAAGGATTTTTTTTAATGAAAACTTTACATTTTTAGTTGTAAATTCCGACCCCCTTAATAGTCTGCGGCTACATGTACCTTTATCATTTGAAGAAATCTGAATACGCTTTCCAGTGATGCTACCTACTAGGTACAGTTGTAATCAGTCCAGATAGATAAGTCAACTATGAGACCCATTTACATATATATGATAGTGTTGAATTTTACCCAAACGTTGGCAACGATTATTACCCCGGGGTCCCGCCCTGGACAAATACTGCTCTCCGTGCTTCTCAAATTGTCTCAATTTTGCCTCTCCGACCAATAGACGCCCTTCGGAATCGAGCCCCTCATTTCCGCTAATCAGAATCTATTTACATCAAAAGTGTCTTTTATTAAGTTGGGTTTTAATTGATCCACTTGTATAGTTGAACATATAAAAAGTTAAAATAATTTATCAGTGTTGAAATTTTGTCAAAAAATGAGTCATCTAATTATTTGAACAAACTTAGTACAGTGTTACTTCAACTGATTCAAACATTGTAAAGATTAAGAACTGGGCAAACTGATCCAAACATTGTAAACATTGAGATCTGGGCAAACTGATTCAAACATTGAAAACATTAAGATCTGGGCAAACTGATTTTAACATTGCAAACATTAAGATCTAGACAAACTTATTGAAACATTGCAAACATTAAGATCTTGGCAAACTG
>JAUMGZ010241871.1:0-10604 GCA_032359645.1 Pododesmus macrochisma | reverse complement strand
ATTATATTATCTGGTGCACTCATTATTACATATTGCGCTCATTATATTATCGGATGCGCTCATTTTTATATAATGCGCTGATTATATTATCTAGTGCACTCATTATTACATATTGCGCTCATTATATTGTCTGGTGCGCTCATTTTTATATAATGCGCTGATTATATTATCTGGTGCACTCATAATTACATATTGCGCTCATTATATTATCTGGTGCGCTCATTTTTATTTATTGCGCTCATAATATTATCTGGTGCACTCATAATTACATATTGCGCTCATTATATTATCTGGTGCACTCATTATTACATATTGCGCTCATTGTATTATCTGGTGCGCTTATTATTTTATAATGCGTTAATTATATTATCTGGTGCACTCATTATTACATATTGCGCTCATTATATTATCGGATGCGCTCATTTTTATATAATGCGTTAATTATATTATATGGTGCACTCATAATTACATATTGCGCTGATTATATTATCTGGTGCACTCATTCTTATTTATTGCGCTCATTATGTTATCTGGTGCACTCATAATTACATACTGCGCTCATTATATCATCTGGTGCGCTTATTAATTTATAATGCGTTAATTATATTATCTGGTCCGGTCATAATTATATTATGCGTTAATTACATTATCTGGTGCACTCATTATTACATATTGCGCTCATTGTATTTTCTGGTGCGCTCATTATTATATAAATCGTTAATTATATTATCTGGTGCACTCATTATTAAATATTGTGCTCATTATATTATCGGGTGCCCTCATTTTTATATAATGCGTTAATTATATTATCTGGTGCACTCATTATTACATATTGCGCTCATTGTATTATCTGGGGCGCTTATTATTATATAATGCGTTAATTATATTATCTGGTGCACTCATTATTATATAATGCGTTAATTACATTATCTGGTGCAATCATAATTACCTATTGCGCTCATTGTATTATCTGGTGCGCTCATTATTAAAAAATGCGTAAATTATAATATCTGGTGCACTCCTTATTACTTATTGCGCTCATTGTATTATCTGGTGCGCTCATTGTATGATCTGGTGCGCTCATTATTATATAATGCGTTAATTATATTATACGGTGCACTCATTATTACATATTGCGCTCATTATAGTATCGGGTGTGCTCATTATTATATAATGCGTTAATTATATAATCTGGTGCACTCATAATTACCTATTGCGCTCATTATATTATCTGATGCGCTCATTATTATATAATTCGTAAATTATAATATCTGGTGCACTCATTTTTACATATTGCGCTCATTGTATTATCTGGTGCGCTCATTGTATGATCTGGTGCGCTCATTATTATATCATGCGTTAATTATATTATCTGGTGCACTCATTATTACATATTGCATCATTATACTATCGGGTTCGCTCATTATTATATAATGCGTTAATTATATTATCTAGTGCACTCATTATTACATATTGCGCTCATGATTATCTGATGCGCTTATTATTATATAATGCGTTCATTATATTATCTGGTGCACTCATTATTATATAATGCGTTAATTATATTATCTGGTGCACTCATTATTATATATTGTGCTCATTAGATTATCTAGTGCACTCATTATTACATATTGCGCTCATTTTATTATCTGGTCCTCTCATAAATATATAATGCGTTAATTATATTATCTGGTCCACTCATTATTACATACTACGCTCATTGTATTATCTGCTACGCTCATTATCATATATTGAGCTCATCGTATTATCTGGTTCACTCATTATATCATCTGGGGCGCTCAATAAATTATCTGGTGCGCTCATTGTATTATATGGTGTACATAACATGTTTTTTTGGGGCACCCATTATATTATACCGTCCGCACAGTATGATTGTTTTTCTTTTACATGTCCCTATTAAGCCTCCGTAGATTCTTAGGGTGACTGGATAAGGTCGTGCTATATTTTGAATGAATTGTATTGGTTTAAGTGCGGATTTTTACAATTAAATAGATGACCCGTGGTTTATGTACATGAGAATGTGTGATTCTTTGTTATAAATAGTTAACATAGTATTCATTTTCTCATGTTATCTACATATATGATACAAAAAATTTGTTATTGTTATTGTTCACATAGACCGGACATACTTACGTGTTTTGAAGCTTTGTAGTCGGTGATGTCAAACAGTAAATCACCACTCCCAGCCGTTTTGGTCATTGCATCAAGGGTGTCAAACTGTCCAAGAATTTCATTTACCCTGCGTGACGGAAGGTAAAATACAAAGACGAATATAAACGGTTGATAAGAAGTGCTAGTGGACCCCAAATATAACAAATATTATTGTTTTATGTCAAGTATTATTAGCCAATACAATATATTAGTTGATTGATTGATTTGCAATACGCTAACAAAGAATGTTCGATATATTAGAATATGATTAAATATACTCACGATTGTGAATGAATTCTCCACGACCGGAACAAAACCAGTATAAACCCGACAAGTCTCTTGAATCTGTTTATAGGTTTTTTCTGCACGAAACAAGAATGAAAATAACTGTTTTGTTACTTTCTTTTATAATTTTCATCATTAAAAGCTGATTTCGGGGATTTCCTTGTATTATCAAAATGTAAAAATGCGAAAACAAACACTGTAGATATGTGTAGATAGTCGGTGATAATGTACAGTTGCATTATTCCAAAACGCGCTTATAAACTAATTTGAGAGTGCAAATGTGGCTACATGTACGTGGAGTTTTTAGGTGTAGAACGTAAACGCGTCTTTTTGTCAATGCCAACAATGAAAAAATGAAAAATGCATAAAAATGTTGTTGTTTTATTTTCGATTGCAGTAATAGTTTAAATTTTGTCGAAAAGAAATAGTGATTAAATGTTTCAAAGTATACATAATTAAGAAACCAAATTAACTTAAACAAACTTAATATGAGAATCAGCATTAAATACCGAAACGATAGGAGATCTAATATGCACATTAGGTCACAGGTTAAATGAAAGAGAAAACAACATTTATCCAGTATAAATCAGGAAATGAGTTAAATGAACCAATGGTATTTACGTTGAGAGTAATAATATGTGAACCAGTGTTCATTACAGTTATAGTTATAGTAGATTTGTGAACCAGAGGTATTAAATTACAGCGATGGTTATGGTAGATGTCATATATTCTTTATTTCGTTACGACCCCGTTGTAAAAACCTTCCACACACGAGTACAGTGTTTACGACTCGAGCGTATTATAATCGGTCTATAATTTGTCTACATTTAGAACTTAATCGTCTATTAGAACACTCATTAATCTGTAACCATTGATCGTTCACCTTCCGTAAGTCAAAATGATTAGCCAAGTTCTCCATTTAATTTAAAATCAACCGGGTTATTCATTTAATAGATTTTTTTCTTCTAAAAGTTGTATTGTAGAATCAGTAAAACAAATATACCTACCGACTTTTAACATGGGATTGTGTTTTTTCTTCAAGATATATGTTAAATAGAGTTATCACAACATAATGGAAATTACAAAATATGAAATAACGAAGACGGGCGAAGAATTAACCTATCTGTACTTTGGCCAGCACAAGAAGAACAATCAATAATAAATAACATTACAGTATCTACAGTTATTCGGTTCTGAAATAATGCAACCCGTTTTAGTTCTTATCTAGAAAAGTTATGTACTTCTCTAGATAAATAGCCACTTATATACTGTTCAACTGATCAATCAAACAAATTAAACAGGTAACATCAAATAGATGTTCTTGAGAGATCCTTAGAGGTGATTATCAGATACAAAGTATACCCGACACGATCTAGTACCCTGTACTCGCGTGGTCAATGTTTCTTACGTGTAGATATAGAATCTAAAATAGTCTGCTGGTTATGTACGACAGCACTGATACACACCTACTTAAACAGCTTTATTAATCAAAAAATAAAACTTGTTTGTTATAGCTTTTGAATAAAAAAAGAATATGATAGCTAATTGTGATTTAAAAAAAATAGTCATTTATAAAGAACATATTGAAATTAAATTACACTTACCCTTTTGCGCCGAACTCTGCGTCTAAAACTTGATACAACGTCGCTCCCACTTTGATCTGAAACGAGTGATCCCCTACGAATAGGGAGATTTGATGAACCGTCTTCTGTTTTTGATTTACTTCCGAAAGACATATCAAATATTTTCCTCATCTTTTCCTTTTGCTCTTGACTGGGAGATGGAGTTCTGAGTTTCTCGATAGGTGATGCATGTTTACTTCGGTCTGCCGAGGATTCTGACACCCTACTCCTGTTTCTACGTCGTATGGTACCCTCCAGCATCCTTGTAGTAAGACTCTGTTTCTTCTTTAGTAGCAAACTCTCATACAACTTCACTTCGTTTAGTGACACCTTCCTGGTACGCTTAGCCTTTTTCTTGAATCCCATTGTATCCAATGTTTGAAGCATCTTGATTTTCTTCATCTCGTAATCACTAACGTATACCTCCTCTCCTTCAGAATCGCTGTTATAAGACGAGTTCCGTCTGTAGCGGCCCTTGATGCTGGCCACACTTGCTCGCCGGGTAACCTCACGTGAGGTGGCAAGGTTAGTGGAATGTGTGAGGGAACTGAACACTTCCTCTCGTCCATCTCCGGAGCTGTCTATGGACGCGCGATGTTTGCTGATGGCGGGTAACGCTTCAAGGTTTTCTAAGTCGCTCCGGAGGACGTTAATCATAGATTCTCGTCGTGTTCTTTGTGGCTTTCGGTTGGGAAATGCCTTCTGGGATGTAATATCAGACAATTTGGAATGTTCCCTAACCGCTGGTAAAGGCTTTAGAAACCTTGACTTTCCTGGTATTTCTGTTGCAACTCGACCCATTGTCTTGGATCGTATGCCACCTTTAAGTACACAGTTTTAATTGTTAAGTCACATTTTTGTCATCTTTTTATATCATTAGATTCGCCAATGCGTTCCTGTGCTAGTTCACAATGTCATTATTCGTTAGCACCCCGTGTCAATGTAATGTGTTATATGTTGTAAATCTGAAATCTCTAAGCCATTTAGAGATTACCGAAACACGCGGGTGACGTTCGGGATTAACCTATATGCTATGCGTGTTTTAAGAACTAAAAATATTCAGTTCATTGCATGCAACATATACTTTTACTTTGTTAAATGATCGCTTTCATTTAAAATTTCAAAACCTGAAACAGCAACATACATCATAACATTAAGATTTAAAAACACATTCATGATGATGTGGATTTGTTTATGGGTGGTTATTTTCTTCCTGTCAAAGTTGACCTCGCCTTTTGAGTATAAATGAACTCGCGAGTTTAAACTTCATTTAGTAATCCAATAAATATTGAACAATAACGATGCGTGGTCATTCGTTAAATATAATTATATACTCATAAACTACGCTAATTCTCTTTAAACTGATTACGCTAAACTATAAACAGTGACACATTAATGTCTATACTATAGCGTGAATAACCTTACTAAAGAAAGTCATTTTAAAACAAAACTTTGTTCTCAAAACTGGAAGTTAAGGTGTAAATCACAGCTGTTATAGCGAGACAGAGGCGGATATTTATTCTGACAGAATGTAATGTTTGACACGGTGTATTGCGGTTAAATATAGATGCTCTCTTTTTTATTCTATATATCATATTTATAATCTCCTTCGTTTCAGTGTTTTTACTTTTTAACATTCAATTTGCCATACAGGAGGTTATTAGCATTTTTCTTTTGGTCCCGTGGTGTATGTTCTGTCACGGGGCTTGATAACATATAGGGTTTGTTGATATCGAACTTGCTTATAAGCAGAATTCACCATTGTAAGTTTGTTTGTTTGTTTGTTTGTTTGTTTGTGTTAAGGGCTTATTGTCCGATCAACAGCTTAGGTCCTTTACGGACGTGCCAGTTTTACTGGTGGAGGAAACCGGAGTACCCGGAGTCACTGGCAACTTTCTCACACTAGCCGCCCCGGACGGGAATCGAACCTAGGAGGTGAAAGGCTCTTATGATTACAAGTCGGCGACTTAAACCACTACGCCACCGCGGCCCCCACCATTGTAAAAAGCAAGTTTAAAAAGGAAACGGTTGATAAATTTTGCTACCAATCGGTTGATTTTATGATTATGTTAAACATTTTCTCCCCGAGGAAATCGCTGTAGGCGTAATCAAGTGACAAACAATATACAGGCGCGTCTGTCAAATTATTATTGTTGTTGTTGTTTTTATATATATTTCTATCCATTAACCTTTTTATTTCTCGAACACAATAAGTCAAATTATGCAGTTATTTTTTTGCGCTAAAAGGAAATGGTTTAAAACAAAAGTAGACATCAACAACCAACATTTTTGACCAATGCGCATAAAAAATCAAAATAGGACCAACAGATTCAGGGACGTCTGTACCGGTTCCTTCCGATGAAGCAACAATCCGTTATTAAATCTTCGCGTACGCCGATAACACATCGAAGTGTGGTAAATCAATTACCCAGACATGATTGACGTGAAATATATTACAATCGACATCTTACGTTATATATGAGTTTTTAAATGAAATTTGCAATTAAGCTTGACGTGAACCGATTTTCCCTGGTACCATTCAACTAATACGCAGTACACAGATACAGTTACAGATAAACAACGTACTGGATATTCTCATAAAAAACGATTTTAAACCAAGTAAATTTTAAAGTGCACATTTCACCTTAATCCTTTATTGTTATTTTAAATGTTTAATGTGATTGTTATCTTACCAACATACCCTTTCGATGGTTTCCCCTCAACCCAACTAATAGTCAGACAATCGCGGACGATTGTAACGTGATCTTGAAAATGTTTTTTATTTAGGAAAGTCGAGTCATTATGTAATTTACTGCACAGATCGCAAATACCGTACTATAATTTACCTATCAATTGTGATTAGTAAAGTTCACTGCACGCTTTTATTCTACATCGATTATTTTGCTGGTGAAGGCGCTAGATACAAAATGTGTTTATGATATTATTCTTCATCTTGGTGTCCTGTGAGACTGTCCCTAGTTGAGCCAAGCACCGGTAACACGGGCTGGAATGTTTTCAAAGGTGGGGTGGTTTGTAGCGGTGACCACCAAAATTGGTAAAACACAACACCCTTCACCAGTGGTGTAGCAAAGGTACACATAAGCATATATGGGCAACAATATATCATTGAGAAAAAGTCTTCTCTTCAACCAAATACGCTGAAACAATTACATTTTTCATTTTCATATCGTGTCTTTAACTGTTGTTGTTGTTGTTGTTGTTGTTGATGTTGTTGTTGTTGTTGTTGTTGTCGTCGTTTTTTTGTTTTTTTTGTTTTTTTAATTACTAGTAACCATATCGAATACGCAATGAGATCACACCCAGTTGTAAAAGTTCAACATAGGCTCACACAGGAGATACTAAAGGTTGTTGTTACACTTTGACCAAGCGTTGTTATTTTCAGATCAAATCTGAAATCCAAGATGTCCACCAGACTCGGCCACCTTGAAAAACTATTTTTAACTTAATTTTGGCCGGTATTTCTGCAAATTAGTAGTGGTGATTGAGTGGTGGTCCTTACAAAATATTGTTATTTTTCGGGTTGATTTCAAATCCAAAATGGGCAACCAATTATGGCAAGCCGTTTTGGTTTTTATCCATTAATTACAGATATCTCTATTTCAAATACAGATATCTCTATTTATATGTAAATACAGATATCTCTATTAATATGTAAATACAGACATCTCTATTCAAATTAGAGATATTTGTATCTAAGATAAATATATCTCTATTTTAAATACAGATACATGTATCTCTATTTCAATTAGAAATATCTGTTTTTCATTATAAATATCTGTATTTGAATTAAAGAGATACCTAAGTGTACTTCAAATGCAGATATATCTATTTTAAATATAGATATCTTTAATTGAAATAGAGATATCTGTACTTATGTAGAAAAAGATATCCTTATTTCAAATGCAGATATATCTATTTAAAATATAGATATCTTTAATTGAAATAGAGATATCTGTATTTATGTAGAAAAAGATATCTTTATTTCAAATACAGATATATCTAATTGAAATAGAGAGATGTCTTTAATTCAAATACAGATATCTCTTATTGAAATAAAGATATCCTTAATTCAAATACAGATATCTCTTATTGAAATAGAGATATCTTTAACTATACAAATAGAGATAACTTTTTCCCTATAAATAGCGATATCTCTTATTGAAATAGAGATATATTTAATTGGAATAGAGATATCTGTATTTAAAATAAAGATATCTCTAATTTAAATACAGATATCTCTAATTCAACAAATATAAAAATATCTGTATTTCAAATAGAGACATCTTCAATTAAAATAGATATATGTGTATTTCAAATAGAGATTTCTGTATTTAAAATAGGCATATCTCTAGTTCAACAAAAAAAGAGATATCTGTTTTTCAAATAGAGATATCTGTATTTTAATAAGAAATATCTCTATTTCAATAAGAGATATCTTAATTGGACCAGAAATAGAGATATCTCTATTTTGAATAGAGATATCTCTTTTTAAGTAGAAATAGAGATATCTGTATTTAAATAGAGATATCTGTATCTGGATAAAAATCAAAAGGCTTGTCATAACCCATCGGCCATCTTGAAAATCCACGTTATGTATGAACTCAAGCTTTACTAGACTAGACTAAAATGGCATAATCTTGAAAACACATGTCTTATATCATATTAATCAAACTTAAACGTAAGTTCTACTGCCCCACTATTACTGAAACTTTGTAGGAAGGTTTCTGGTATGGTCCTGATCTAACGTTTCACGTATTTTTATCGTGTAAGTTGAATTTCCAATATGGTTATCAGAGGCGTCATTTTGAAAACCTATTTTGAACTTTGACTTAAATTCGACTGAGCTGATATTGTTTAAACTTGGTAGGGGTTATCGACTCTTGGTTCTGACAAACTTTAACGAGGGACCTTTTGGCTTTTTTCTTTTAAAAAGTAATATTGAAGCATTTCTGGTTTTCCCTCTTACTTAAATCATAATGTTATATGAAAGTTTCAGTTATTTGTTTTAGTAGCCAAACTATTAAAAGATGTCTGTATCTCGAATTTTACAATCTGATAAAAGAATTGCATTGCTTTCCACTAGCATCTGACCTTTTGGCCAACCCATCGTGCACCCAAATGTTCTTTCATTTGATGACCTTTATTAACCTTTGTGCGTGTACATGTCGTGAGGTATTCAGCAAACAAGCTCACCAGGTTTATCATAGTATATTATATTGCAATATCATCTCTGCTGTAGAGGACTGGATTGTCGGAGGTCACTGACGAAGACGGGATTGTCGGAGGTCATTGACGAAGACTGGATTGTCGGAGGTCACTGACGAAGACTGGAATGTCGGAGGTCAATGACGAAGACTGGATTGTCGGAGTTCACTGACGAAGACTGGATTGTCGGAGGTCACTGACGAAGACTGGAATGTCGGAGGTCAATGACGAGGGCTGGATTGTCGAAGGTCATTGACGAGGACTGGATTGTCGGGGGTCATTGAAGAAGACTGAATTGTCGGAGATCATTGACGAGGACTGGATTGTCGAAGGTCATTGACGAGGACTGAATTGTCGAAGGTTATTGACGAGGACTGGATTGTCGAAGGTCAATGACGAGGACTGGATTGTTGGAGGTCATTGACGGGGACTGGATTGTCGAAGGTCATTGACGAGGACTGAATTGTTGGAGGTCATTGACGAGGACTGGATTGTCGAAGGTCATTGACGAGGACTGAATTGTCGGAGGTTATTGACGAGGACTGGGTTGTCGAAGGTCATTGACGAGGACTGGATTGTTGGAGGTCATTGACGGGGACTGGATTGTCGGAGGTTATTGACGAGTACTGGATTGTCGAAGGTCATTGACGAGGACTGAATTGTTGGAGGTCATTGACGAGGACTGAATTGTCGGAGGTCATTGACGAGGACTGGATTGTTGGACGTCAATGACGAGGACTGGATTGTTTGAGGTCATTGACGAGGACTGGATTGTCGGAGGTCATTGGCGAGGACTGGATTGTCGGGGGTCATTGACGAGGACTGAATTGTTGGAGGTCATTGACGAGGACTGAATTGTCGAAGGTCATTGACGAGGACTGGATTGTTGGAGGTCATTGACGAGGACTGGATCGTTGGAGGTCATTGACGAGGACTGAATTGTCGGGGGTCATTGACGAGGACTGAATTGTCGGAGGTCACTGACGAGGACTGGGAAAGTTACTACTTGTTTTAGTTTTTGGAACAGCTTATACTTGTATTTTGTAACTTTTGGAAAAGTTAGTTCTTGCTTTTGTAACTTTTAGAATAGCTAATACTTGTTTTTGTAACTTTTGGAAAATTAAGTACTTGCTTTTGCAACTTTTGGAAAAGCTAATACTTGTTTTTGTGACTTTTGGTAAAGTTAGTACTTGCTTTTGTAACTTTAAGAATAGCTAATACTTGTTTTATTTACTTTTGGAAAAGTAAGTACTTGCTTTTGTAACTTTTGGAAAAGCTAATACTATTTTTTTTTACTTT
>JAUMGZ010241859.1:0-20786 GCA_032359645.1 Pododesmus macrochisma | reverse complement strand
CCCCCCCCCCCCCCCCCCCTCGGTAGAAAAGAAGCTGCTAGTACACAAGCAGAAAAAAATCTCATTATCATAACTTAATTAATCTTTTTGAAAGCATAAGAATTCGGCCTCATTGTTTAGAATGTTTTGTTACCTTTTTAACTTAAGGGACTTTTTCAAATCATAAAACTCTTCTTATAGTCGTAGGGTTTCACAATGTTAGAACATTTGTGAATTAAAACACTGTTAGGTACATGTATCTGTAATAATGTTGTTACCTTTAGAAAGATACATAACATAAAGTAAATATTGGAATAATTAGCACAAATAATGTCTTTAGTATCCATTTCTGTGTTCTAGAACTCGTGAAATGCCAGGATTTATGGAGGCCGAGGACTTCATTCCCAGTCCCATGGCTAGATATCAGAATGTCTTGTTTGCCAGTCTGAAGCTCTGTCTGGCCGTGCTGACGTCATTGGGGATTGAGAATCAGGACGCAGGAAATCAGGTATTGGAACAAGAACTTTGCTATCTACAGAAAAAACCATGACTGTAGTATTGATAGTAATGAATTCTTGTTGATTGTTGAAGTTTCATGAACATATTATGGCAATTCAGGTAAACAAAGCAGCTGTTAATTGAAGAAATTGATTGTTTGTTGGGTTGTTTACACTTAATTTGATACATCAAATTTACAAAAAGAACTTAAAAAAAATTGGAAAATAGCGGAATTTGAAAGTAAAACCCTTGATGTTTTAATTCATAAATGTTCTGAAACTGAAAAATATCTTGATATTAAAGTAAAACCATTAGCATTAAGTAAAGCAGGATTCATAGAGGTTTGAAAAGTGGTTGCATTTATAGATGCTGCTTTAAAAGTCTTTGAAAGAAAAATATACCTTGCAAACCTTTGTAATTAGTGAATTATCTATAGACAATGTCCAACTAATTTCAACATTGTATTTTGCTAAAATCTATGGTGTTTTAAGGATCCAGTTAAGCTAAGTACCAAATAATACTTCTGCCTTTTGTTTATTACAAACAAAAACGATTAGATCCAGCAAAGTGAAGTCCTTGAAGAGTTGTTACTTTTGTTATGGATAGTTCTAGAATAGTCCTTTAATTTTGACTGGAGAATACATGGGTAAAAGTTTTCAGCGATATGACTGATTTCAGTACTTTAAGGATTTATTCTTTAATGCAATTTATACCAAAACCATAATATCAGAATTTGCAGTATTTTGGTCATCTTTTACTTCCACCAATTAGAATATGAACTGGTTAATAAATACGAAAGATAGTACTTCTTAAATCTGATATTTCAAACCGAACAACCAAAATCATTCAAACACTTTACAGCGGGTTAGATGCATAAAAGAAGGAAAGCTGATACATTTGATTCAATATTGTGTTTTCCAGGTTCTTCAATTTATATTTGCACATGGAGAGGTTTTTCACAACATACTGAGAGACCGACAGCCATCGTTAAATCTCCAGGCTCTTAGAGAATTGTCTCTTACAACAGCTGTCATTGCTAGGGCAAATTATAAAGGTAGGAATTCATTTACATATTAATAAAAATAACAGATTTAACTTGACTAAGAATTAATGTATTTTGTAGTTTCTGAATGTGTAATTGTTTTTTTTTTTAATGATTCTAAGAAATTTACTTTATGTTTGAAGAATGTTGTATGAATCTATTGACATGATGTTTAATGGAGAATTGTTGGGCATTAAAATAAATTTGTAATACAAGGGAGATAACTCACCATGGACTGCAACATTTTGATGCTTTCACTGCATTTTATTTTGTATGCAGAAGAGGAATAGCATTGTGTTTTGCTATGCATTCCTTTAATGATATATATATTAATCAGGATTTTTTTAAAATACTGGACACAGTCCGTTATATAAAATAAAAGTTTGTTGAAAATGAAACCAAAAAGAGAAATATATATGAATGCTTTTTATTAAATTCTGCTGCTTTATGTCACAAATTTCCAAATAGTAATTATTAATTTTTACATGTGTAGTATACACTTATTTCCTGTCACAATTCAGGCATTCCTGATGCAGAGTTTGACGATATTGAAACAGCTGGTATTGAGTTCAGAGGTCACAGAATGAGAATTGAGAGACAGATGATAGCACTTCTCCCGAAGTATTGCCTCTCAGAAAAATTAAGCAAGCAGCTACGCAACCTTGAAAACCGCGAGCTTCAGGAAGGTCGTGACCTCAAGGCAGAAGTGTCGTTAGCCTATCAGGAAATAGCTGCTAATGTAACGTCATTTTGTAGAGCTGTTGTGTCTACTTCAGGTAAAAGTCACAGAGTGTATTTAAGATTATAATACCTTGGATTGTATGGTTTTTGATTGCTTAATGATAGGATGTTGAATTGGACTCTTGACCAAGCATTCATTGGTTTTTTTTTAACATTTGTTGAAAAACAATTAAGTATTATTATTCATTTCCTGAAAAAGAAGCTTTTTTGAATCTGTACTGTCAACTGGTATTTATCACTGACTGACAAGTAGGCTGTCAAATGAATCAGGGGCCCTTGTATCTGTTGTACAAATTCAAAATTTTCCTATTTATTTATGGAATGTTCAGAATATTTATTTTTCACAGAACACTTTTAAATATTTTCTCTACATAAAGTTAATTATAAAAGTTTCAAGTTTATGATTTAAGTCTTGTCTCACCTCAGTCCTACTTGATATTTATAGGTTATTCATCACAGTTCTGTCGTGTCATGTTTGGTACCAGTCTAGAGGAAGCTCTTGCTCGTGATATCAGGAATGCTGATGGTAAGTTCTAAAAAGTTCCATGACAATATCTTGGCCAGCTAATCTACAGATATTAGTAGTACACTGCATGAAGGTGTATCTTGTAAACTCTTGACTCTTTGTTCAAGTCATTACTTAAAGTTAATATTAAAAACAGAAACCTGATGCTTTCTTCAATCACAAATGCCAAAAAATAAAAGACAAGATCAAAGATTGTTAGCCTCAGTATCAAAATAAAATGACTGAGTGAACTATCGTCCTTTAATGAAAAAAATGCAGTGTATAGAGTTTCTGCAATGAGTTTCCATTTCATATGGGATTGATGAAACGAGTCGTGAATTTTTTTAAATTTTAGCGAGCCTTGGTGAGCTAAAATGAAAATTTATGATGAGTTTTTTTAATCTCATATGCAATGGAAACGAATTTCAGATTCTTTTTTATCACATGACTCAAATTAAAAATTGATTTTTTCAAAAAAAATGCTTTAAAATGTGTGAAAATTAGCACTGAAATACCGTCCTGTAACAATGAATTATGACGTCATATCATTGTTATGTGACGTCTTAATCAAGTCAAAGCCAATCATAACAGAATGGGTGTATGCCATGTAGCCAATCAAAACAGCTTTAGGTTATATGTAACATGTTGCATATCATATAATTATGTATTGGCTTAATGCAGTTGAATAACACTATAATCATATGATGAAATAAGTTATTACACATCAATCTAGGAACCCAATTTAGTTAAAAATGATCTATGTTCACAAACAAATATGAAAATTCATGTATCAGATATCATTTAATCATAATGCACAGAATTAAGATGAATGTCCACCTGTTCTTTAATCTTTGAATTGCAGAATTTGCTATGTCCTCTGTATCACCATCACAGCCACCGAATCTTGGTATCATCATCTACCAGCTGCGTCAGTGTGCCAATCATTTCATGTCTGTGTACGATACACATCAGACACATCTCAGAAAACTACAGAGTTTATCAGAGCTGAGTACAGATGACTTAAAAGAGGTAAGATAAAAATATGAAGCGAAAGTCTTTCTAACTTGAGAGTCTTGTTACTCAGAGATTTTGAATTTGTCAGACTTACAGGGGTAATTTCGCTTCGTAAAATTGTATTTGCCTTTGTTTTTTAAAGTACGTTTTTTAATCATGCATGGTTTGTACATGCTTGAAAACACTTTAATTATCAGTCCATCTAGAACAAAGGTTAAAAACAAATTTTTTCCATAGAAATGTGGTCTGTGTGGTGTCGTGCTTTGACCTACGGTACATTTTCTCTCCTACAGAACCACAGGACCAATTTCGATCACATTTGGTTAGAAGCATCCATAAGAGAAGAGAATTCATATTTGTTCAAATGATAAGGCTCAGCTTACAGAGTGGGCCACAAATTAGTTTGGTCCAATATTGGGGAAATTTGACATAATTGTAATACACTATAGAAGGTGTAGAACTTAATGCTTACATCTGTTGTAACTTTGAAACATGTAGAACCAAGTTTGTGTTGCTCTTGGGTTAGAAATCGATTATTCTCTTTGTGATCAAAGCTAAACACTTAGCAAATATATTAACTTTTCAATCTTAAACAAATTAGGTATCCTTTGCTGAAAGGGATGCATATTTGTTAAGTAAGTAATGAGGCTAAGCCCACAGGGGGCACCACTGGACAAATTTCCAAAGATGTTCCAATAAACATATCAAATACCAAATGAGTTTCTAGTACCATTCTGACCAGATAGATGTTAAGGTCCAATGGGTTTCTTGTAAATTTTTAATGAATTTTCAATAAATGGTGAGAACAATTGTCTTCTGCTCACATGTATCAAAACTCCAGTGTTTCTTTACTTTTGCAGTATTCAGGACTATCAACAACTGAGAAGGTGACGTCTCATCAGCGACAACACCTGGCAAGGAAGCGGCTGTCACAGATAGTTCACTACAAGGGCAAAGAACTGAAGTACCTGGCCTGTATCCACAACTTATAAAAATGCACAGTTGCAAACTGAATTAGGCCTACTCAGACTCAGCTAAATTTGTCTGCATGATTTCATCTATATCTGAGGCATTCATCTTTGCATCATGATTCTGTAGGGTAGCAGCATAAAAATCACTGGCTGTGCACACTACAATGACATCAATTGGTTAAAGCCAGATCAGATTAGTTCAAACTAATTAAAACAGACTTCAGTAAGGATTTTCATGTCCATTTCATTATTCAAAGTATACAGGAACAAGTCTTATTCTTGTGTTTTAACAGGATGTGCTTGATAAAAAACAAACTAAAATCATTCTAAAACTTATTTAACAAAACTCAGAAAGCTAATACTCTGAATTAATAGTTCGATATGAACAGTCGTACAACAAATATTTGATACTTGGCGATAGAGAGAATCACAGTAGAAATTAGTAATGTCATAATGATATGCTGACTTCGCCCCCTGGAAGTAGAAACATTCTACACATAGAGGATTCATTAAAGTTACCGCAACTACAATCTCCAAGAACTTCTAATTCCTGGTGGGGGCCGTGGTGGCTTAGTGGTTAAAGTCGCCGACTTGTAATTATAAGAGCCTTTCACCTCCTAGGTTTGATCCCCGTCCGGGGGTGTATGGTGTGAGAAAGTTGCCAGCTACTTGCCGTAGGTGGTTTACTCCGGGCACTCCGGTTTCCTCCACTAGTAAAACGGGCACGTCGGTAAATGTCCTTAGCTGTTGATCTGACAATAAGCCCTTAGCACAAACAAACAAAATCTAATTCCTGGACGTTATTGGAAAATTAATTATGAGTGATTTACTTATAAATTGAAAGTGAAGAACATTTGACCTAGATTATTTTAACATTAAGTCATTTTCTCTTTTGAAATAGTTGTTTTGTAGATTATCTTTAACACTTACTAGATATTATAGAAAATTGTATATTTATACTGTGGCGTCACCTTGAGTTTTATCTACTGCACTGTGTTCCTGTAGACCAACAGTCCCCACTATATCAATCTCAAGTGAAACGTCAACAACAGATGCGTCGCTTACAAGGTGAGTACATTGTATCAATCTCAGGTGCAACATCCACAATAAATGTGTGGGTTTTAAGGTGAGTTCATTGTATCAATCTCAGGCAAAGCGTCAACAACACTTGCATCACTAACTAGGTGTGGAGTACATTGTATCAATCTCAGGCAAAGCGTCAATAACAATTGCCTCACTAACTAGGTGTGGAGTACATTGTATCAATCTCAGCTACAGAATCAACAACAGATGCATCGTTTAAGATGAATTGTACTATTATCGTAGATTGAGAAGTATGATACTGTGAATCCCTTTTGCATTTAAACATATTAGCAATCCTTGGGACAAAGCTCATTTGAGCTATTTGTGCTATTCAGACAGTTCATGCATATTCTGTTGTCTGTAAACTTATTTGTTGTTAGATTGCATTAGATTTGATACAATATTTGGTCAGAGAATTTTCGTAGAAAACAAAAACAAGAAATATTTTCTTAGATATAGGCAAAACAAAGGAAGATTTGGATTAGAACATTATCAATATACAATTTACAAATATAAAATTAAATAAAAATTGACCATCACAAATTCTAAAATGACATAAGTCTTAATACAACGTGGTCAATAGGGGCCATCCTGTTTTTAAAGATGTTGTAACAAGGCTTTGTCAAAATATCCCTGTAAATCAGTTCTGGATGAGTGTCAAGAATTGTTCTCTGTCTTTTTGCCATAATCTCATTTTAAAGCTTTTAAAAACCATTCTAAGATGAAAGCCATTTATTCATTTATAGTTCGTAGTATTCATAAAATTTTTGTAAGTTTAACAAAGGAAGACTAGCTGACATCTGAATTGGAGGTTATGACCAAGGAAACTTTTTACAAACATCAAGTGTGAAATATGTTTTATGATTGTATGTACATGTAGTGCAAATTTCTACGAATTCTTTCTCAAACTTCTTTTATTGTTATGATATTTATACAGAGATCAGTGGCACTTCACAGATGTCTTACAATGACAGTTATAGAGGGGGGACGTCTGATGGTGAAGATTTAACACGAGGGGTCACGCGAGATGAGATAGACACCTTGAAGCAGACAGCTGTGTCCGCCATCAGTGAACCTCTGCTGAAAAAGCTACAAGAAATAAATCAGGTAACAGTTGAAGTTTGTGAGGAATTGCATGCAGTATACAGGTGCATTGATCTTCTTGTTTTAAATATGTTTAAAAGAGAACTATCAAATATATGTAGTTCAAAGCCATAAGCATTCTAGTGTTTTCTGTTTATCACTCAATAAACAAACATAAATCTTGAATTACGTCACTAGTAATTTCACTTTTTGTCTTATGAGAGAGTTATTGTGCTTATGATGTCACCATATTTTAATCACAACACTAGTTAGGTTACTGTTTACCTCAGAGAATTTTCAAAAGGTTTTCAGGGGATGTATTCATTATTCACAATCAGGCAGTGACTTGATACAGAAAATATCAGTTCTGAAATTTTTTGTTGAAACATGACTACTGGTAAACCTTGCAACTAACCTGATGCAGTTTTATCGGACCCCATTTGTCTTTATCCGTTAACTAACGCACTGTGTAACTAGTAATACTGTGTGTTTTGCAGTTGCTTCCCTTTGATTTTGCTGTATGTCTAAATTGGTAAATTAAAATGTCTTGATAATAAAGCTGAACATTTCTCTAGATTTAGTAGTTCCAAGAACAAAAGATCAAAGCAATCTGATACTATAGTCCTCTTTTACAAGTATTATGACATGCACAGCGGATTTCCTTTAATAATTCTTAATATAAATATCTTGATGATGAAAGTTAATTGAGACAAGTTTTTAACTAAACAAGAATAATTTCCATATTTTTCAGAGTTTTTGTAAAAATAGAACACATTATGGCTTCGTGGAGGCTCTCATTAGAAGAATAAAGCGGTTACTACGGTTACACACTGGAAGCTGATGAAGATTACAGACAGTTGTTATATTGATAAGATATTTAGACCAAGAAAATTGCAGATTCTGGTGCTGTCCAACTTTAAAAACATAAGAAGAAAAAACATATGGCACTTACAATAATTGTACTTGTCTATCAGGACAATTAACAACGCAAAAATAGGCAATAAATTGAAACGTCAATTTTGAACCTTTAGTTCTGCAATGGGTCTCCGTCAAAGTTACAGGCATGGGATTTGTGAAAAAAGATATACTTAGAAAGTAAGATCCACATGTGTGGATTGTTGCAGTACCGGTACCGGTAATTTTTATTTGACAGGATGAGATTTGTATTGTATTAGATGTGTTCTTGTGAAGAATAAAGTTATGCTAAGTGTATAAGATGTGTTCTTGTGAAGAATAAAGTTATCCTAAGATGAAAAGTTTGTTATTTCAACAACAAAAACTTCAAAATTGAAATTGCATATTATTTATATTTTATATTTTATATTTAATTGGTTGACGGAATTCTTAGCATTCAGAGTTTAATAGCTGTGCACGGAGAGGTTAGCATTTAGTGACGATAGTTCATGAAATGCATGATTAAAGGATTTGATATTGTCAAAATAGTTGAGTGTCCATGTCTTCATTAACGGAGGATAAATTAAGAAAAAAAACAGTTGAAATATTAGATTTCTTGAAAATAAATACAAGATGGCCACCATTGACCCTACAAAATAAGTTTTACAAAGAGATTAGCATGCACAGTTTCAAGTAAGACACAGTTAAATGGTTGTCGGCCTTCATAGATTTTGTTTCCAAAAACTTGTCATGTGTTTGTGACAGGAAGTTAACACTCATTAAAGATTTAAAGTCCTATGTTAGTTGATCTGTGTTGACTGAATGGAATGTGACATGACAAATTATAACCCAAGTTCAATATACCTTTCTCTGACGTCTACTGTTAAACGTTTGATTGTTGAAAAAGTTGACAGCGCTATGAAGTGCATTTGTTTATTAAACAAAGTTACATTTAAATGTAATATGTTAATACATAAGATGTCTTGTCTCATTTGGGAAGTTAAAAGGTTGAAACCTCATTGACATGTTTAACCACACCACCCACTTTTGTGCTAGGTAACTGTCCCAAATAATCTGTATTCATTCATAGTTTTTATTAAAAAGCAGTGAAATGACAAGTCTTGGGAATAGTAGCGACGTAATTTTAATTCCTTTTTTATTTCGGTGTTGAATTGTTTGATGCAGCTGTTGTTGGTTTTTCAATGTCTTTCGCTCTGCTAATTCCATTTTTCTTGCCTTTTCACAATAACGACGGCAGCAGCATCTTCTTAAATAACAACAACATCAACTCCTTAAAACAATAATTACCCAACAACAACTCCTTAAACAATAAATACACAACAACAACTCCTTAAACAATAATTACAACAACCATAATGACACCTTGAAAATAACCAGAACTACGTTGTTGATGGCATGTCATCACATATTCCCTTGCGGTTGGTTTGACCCCCAAGTAACCCCCATCGATCACCATATGCTAAAATAAGTTGCTGTAAAATGTGGAACTCATTATCATGTTTGATTTAATCTGGGTTCCTCCCAGATTTAATATGCTATAAGACTAATAAAAAGAATTTATTTTACCTCCATGACCGCACCCTTTCTGGCTGGTCCCCTACATGTAGGTGTCGTATCAAAAATCCGAAAGCGTTGTGCACTTTCCCATACATATATCAACTATCTCCCAAAGTTTCAAGCTCCAATCTCAAACAGTGTAGAAAAGTTATTGCTTCCCCTTTTCCCCAAAGTGCCCATACCCAGCGCTTATGAAAAATAACAATACAAATAACCTCATTTACAACAACAACAACAACTGTTCTGACCAACAAGAAGATATGGGATCATTAGAACAAAGGATATTTACAAACAAAAGTCACATAAAACGTCATCGCCATTCGGGCACTATGTACTTGCAAACTGAGTCGAGCATTTAATAAAAATTACGTCAGCACAGCCAATTCAAACACAGACAAATGGACTGTCTGACTTACTTGCAAGAGCAAAAATGTCAGTCAGACAAGCGCAAAATTTTCAGAATTCATGTAGGCAGAAACTATCTTCCTTATTCCATAACTTAGTCGTGACTGGTTGTAGTCCGCATGGAAAGTAGTCCGAATTAGTCCGTTGTAGTCCGTATGGAATGTAGTCCGAATTATCTGACTTTAAGACCGCATATTTTAATTTTTTGATTTTTTAAGAGCGCCGGCATATGAGCCCAAAATTTTAATGTATAAAGCAAAAATAAGCTGAAATAGAACTAGAAGAAAACACATCAAAATGCCATCACCATATTGAACTTGCAAAAATGACGTCAAAGCAATCAAATGAAAGTTAGGACCCCGCTCATTACCAAAAGCCAAGCTACGAATCTACCGGTGCCAAATTAACGATCTCTAAGGGAAAAAGAAAGACTGGCCAAGACAAATCAAAGCTAGGAAGCTAAAGTAAAAGGCACGTGTGTGTTAGAAATTCCGTTGTTAATCAAGGACAAAAATCACACTCCAACTATAATATAGAAATGGCCTTGTCAACAATCGTACGAGAACGTGCAGTCAAAATAGGAATTTTATAAAACGTATTCGTCTGCAATCTTGCACTGTCACCTCAGTCGATATACCCTTAAAAATTCGATATTTCCCTGCATCGACCTCATCAGAATGCTATAATTGTATAATATACTGATATGACAAACATTACAAGCCAATACAAGTCATCGCCAGAATGAACGTGCACACTATAAGACGGGCATTTAAGAATGACGTCAAACCAACCAAATGACAGATGACCTCGCTCATGACTAAAAACCAAGCTAAGAATCAATCGTCAACGAACTCTAAGGGGAAAATAAACTTAGAATAAACAAGACCTAGATAAATCAGAGCTAGGGAGCCAATATGAGATCCCGATGTTAATAACGGACAAAAGCTAATGTGCGTGAAGTTAGCAGTGGATTGGAGATGTCCAAACCACTGCCAACTTAACGCACATCAAACAATAATATAAAAATTGCCGTGTCAACACTTTAGGTGAACACGTTATCAAATTAGGAATTTTTAAAAGTATTCCTCTGAACAGCTGTTTCTGCAAAAATACAAGAGAAATAAAAATAAACAAAGACGATTTCAAAAGACAAAATGCACATCTTAAACTCAAAAGGAAACATCACGATCGTCTATTATAAAATATGAGGCAGAACCAGGCGTCCTCGAATGAGTCGGAGCGTTTCGTACTATTGAATGTTTACTTGGATTTTTTTTAATTGTCTATAAATTACTCAACGTTTTCACGGCATGCAAATTTCTAGGTATATGTTTTTACTTATTTACCTTTGTTTTGTTATAATTCGGTTCAAGGCTGTGATATGAGATGATACACAATATTAATATTTTACTGTGAAAATTATTCTCTTCCTGCTACACATCTATCATCTTCCGCGAAGTTTCCGTGTCAATTCGGTTTTTGATAACTATGGTGGCTGATTAGGGCCACTTTTACTCTTTCGCTTTGTCGCCGCAAAATAAAACGTCTTTCGCAAAAAGCGCCGTTTAAAGAAATTAGTGCCGGTATTTTGCTCATACGGCGCTTTTTCGCTTTGTCGCTTTTGGCGAAAGGCGAAAAAGCGACGTTTTATTTCACTAACCGGCGCTTTTTCGCGGCGACAAAGCGAAAAGGCGCCGTATAGAAAGCGAAAAAGCGAAACTAGAAAAACGCAAATTAGCGACTGGAAACGGCGGTTTTTCGCTTTGTCGTGTCGACAAAGCACCGTTTAGTAATAATAAAATGGCGTTTTTTGCTTTGTCGCAGCGACAAAGCGCCGTTTAATAAAATAAATTGGCGCTTTTTCGCGGCGACAAAGCGAAAGAGTAAAAGTGGCCCTAATCAGCCACAATTAACAGCCGTTTCCAAAGTAAACAAAGACATCTGTCATCAGAATCAGAACATAACTGATATCGTGACGATAGAACAAATAAGAAAAACCAAGTGACATGATAGGAATAGAAGTAACAACAGTATCAAAAAAGCAATGCGATAGGGATAGGTAAGGCAATGTACGACAGCATTCTACAGCAGAGATGACATAAAAATATCACTCTAAACTTAATATATTAAAATAACTTGAAAAGTGGTGGGGGTTGAGAAATGTAGACTAGACAACATATGTCAGTTAATTTAGGGATTTTTTTTATTGTTCATTTATCATTCTATTTAATTAACTTGTTTTTTAAAATGAGATCATAATATTCACCAATCAGTGGTCCCAATAAGTCTAAGTAACTTTAATGTCTAACTACAGGTATATTTCGTACTTCTGATTGGATCGATATGTCGGAATTCACTTAATTAAATTGTCAAATCTCATTTTCAGAATGTCTGTGTTGTTTCCTAGAAATAAAACACTTTCCTGAATCACAATAAGAGAAAATAACTTGAAAATATATATGAGACTCATGATATATTTAATATTCAGAATAGCAACTTCTTGACCAATTTCGAGACCGTTCGAATTGGCCAAGATGGAGTAACTTGCATGATTCGGTTTAGATGTTTTGCTTTTTGTATATGTCACTTCTACTTTGATGGATATATCGGCTCTTTCTTTATTGTATGTCCGTCCGTCCGTCCGTCCGTCCGTCCGTCCGCCCGTCCGTCCGTCTTTTGAAAGTATAACGTTCTATATACATGTATACTATTACGTCACCTTCATTGATGAGGAGTGGATTGTCCAAAAAAATGTCAAGAGGAATACGTTAAAAATTCCTATTTTGACTGAGCACAAAGCTAAATTTTAGACAAGATTATTTTTATGGTTTTTGTCCTTCATTACCATCGTGATTTTTACGTCCCCCTTTTTGGAACCAGAGCTTGGATTTATCGATGTCTTGTCTATTCTAAAATCAAAAATTCATTTTTTCTTGAGCGCCCATTGAAGAAGCTGGACCTGGAGTTTAGGACGAGGGTCTCTCACACAGAGTATTGGTTCTTTCCTCTTATGAACTAATGAACATTATAATTATCGGTGGCGCGTTTCAATCTGCAATTTTGTATACTAATACGACACGCCTATTTACAAAACATGGTAAACCTATAAATTGTTTCTAAAAAATAAATACTTTTTTTGGATCAAGATCCTCCGGTTAACATTTTTATTGTAAATGTTTTTTATCTACTGTAGAATCAGAAATATTCGTTGGGCTAAAATTTCGTTGTTTTGAAAATAAAGTGATTTCGTTGACATAAAATTTCGTTGAAAATACTTAAGGTGTTCTTTGTAGAAGGTATGTGAAAAATTTCGTCATGGTTTTAATTTCGTCAATCTTCTACAACAACGAAATAAACGAAATTAAAACCACAACGAAATTTTCTGATTCTACAGTTATACTACTACTGTGTTCAAGGCTACGCAAGAATAAACGCTGTATGATAGATAAGAGTAGTATCGCAAATTACTGTTATCTCTACTTCCTCTGACACATATTGAATATAGAGAAAGACAAGTTATGTCCATTTTAAAAGTACAATGATAATGCACATATTGCTTGGAGTTTTAACTTTGTGGTCTGTAACTTGCGGTAAGTTTAACTTTCTTATATATTATAGACGCTAGACATGCAAGTAATACCAACAGAACAACAAGTCACTCTCTTTAAATAGGGAGAATAGCATCTGTACCAGATACCAGCCAAGAAAACTCCACCTTAAACACCCTAATGCATTTTAAACACATACCAACAAAACATAGATATACAATGCCAGATACCATCACGGAACAAAAAAATAAAAAACAAACTCTAGTATGTGCTCAGAAAGTTTTATAGACTCTGATTTTTGAAACTAATCATCGGGCATATTCTCGTGAGTTGAGTCAGAGTCTGAGCAAAGCTTTGAGTTTTTAGTCCACCTGGACACGAAACTTGATGTACATGTTCCTCGCATGCCCCTTTCAGATTTGTGTTCGATTTTGCCGAATTCCATCCAATATGGCCTCCTTGGCCTCTGATTGGCTGAAACATTTTCCACTTCTTGTAAAGAACCGTTGGTCAGATTTTCACGAAACTTGATGTACATATTCCTTGCATGGCCCCCTTTTAGATTTGTGTTCTATTTTGCCGAATTCCATCCAATATTGCCGCCGTGGCCTCTGATTGGCTGAAAATTTTCCACTTCTTGTAAAGAACCGTTGGTCAGATTTTCTTGAAACTTGATGTACATATTCCTTGCATTGCCCCCTTTCAGACTTATGTTCGATTTTGCCGAATTCCATCTATTATGGCCGCCATGGCTTCTGTTTGGCTGAGACATTTTCAACTTTTTGTCAAGAACCGTTTGTCAGATTATACGAAACTTGATGTACATGTTCCTTGCATGGCCCCTTTCAGATTTGTGTTCATTTTTGCCGAATTCCATCCAATAAGGCCGCCATGGCTTCTGATTGGCTGAGACATTTTCAACTTCTTGTCAAATACCGTTGGTTAGATTTTCACGAAACTCGATGTACATGTTCCTTGGCTTCTGATTGGCTGAGATAATTTCAACTTCTTATCGAGAACTGTTAGTCAGTTTTTCATGAAACTTGATGTACTGTTACTTGCATGGCCACCTTTCAGATTTATGTTCGATTTTGCCGAATTCCATCCAATGACGTCGCGCACAATATTCGTGCCATCGAGTGTAACATCGAAGTAACGTCAACAATAACGTCAACAAAAACATAACGCTACGTAACGTACGCAACAGCAATATCGCAATTACATATTTAATGACTACACGCTACGCAAGATTGCAGCTTAGATAATCCAATTTCAATATAGAACCAAATGTTTCAAGTAATTTACAATCTTACAAGAATCAAATGCTTATGATATTTTTAAGCTACAACACCAAGGAAAACCATGTATAAGTATTGAGATATTGTCGGCGCTTAAAATGACGTTATTACAATGTGTGTGCGTTAATACAGCAAAAAGCGTCATTTATGTTATTAAGTGAGATTTGTATAAAATGGTAAATAAAACTTTTAACTGCTTTCAGTATCAGGATGTCCGTCAGGTTGGATACAAAATGAAGACAACTGTTTCTACTTCAGCTCTTTTACCGCTACATTTGCCGAGGCCAACGTAAGTTTCATGATGGTCAATCGAAAATCTTTTAGAAGAGAAAATATTTAAGTGTTATATCGATTCGGGAAAATATATTATGCAAAGATCTGCTTGTTAAAAGAGGACGACACACTAATGAACAAATCTTCAAACTCAAGAAACATCGCCGTAGTTAAATGCATAAAAAATTAGCAACAGTGGGAGCAAAACAGCAAGAAATAAGGGCACCGCCGGGTGGATCGTTTTTACGCACGTCAACAATTCCTACAAAACAGCACGCCAATGAGTGCATGGTAAGACTGCAAATGAAGATTTATGTTTTTATTGAAATATTAATGACATTAACCTTATGTACAGAACCCAGACCTAGTTTGAGGAAATCTGATTACTCTTTCAAACACTAGAGCATACAAACCAATCCGATTGCAGTGGGCTAAATAATTATGAATTAAATAAGATGAATATAAAATCCTTAACGTATACCTTAAAGCAAGCCTAACACGAGTTCAGCACGGTTCCAAACCGCCCAAAACTTCAACGGCATCGCCTAGACACCGTGAGGGTATACTAACCGCCATTGACTGCTGTTTAGTTTTACAAAATGCAAAATGTTCAAAATTTGGCGGCAGTTCTCGTTAACGTGCATCACCGACTCGCTGCTGCCGTGTTGTCACCTTTCATAACCCTTTATAACCGTTGAACAAAATGTGAAGGTGCAAGGAGGTAGCAACACGGTGACAACTGGCGGTATTCACGCGATTAATATACGGTGTTCATGAGGTGTTGTTGCGGTACATTACGGTTTAAGTACGGTTAAAAAATATATGGCGGTAATGTGCGGAAGTTACACGGATTAGGAGAGTAAACACACGACGATGACGCGGCGGAGGACGGTAAGCTTGAGCCTCGTTTTCGGTGTAAAGATGTTCCACTATATAAAAGCCAACCGTCAAGCACCGGAGTCACCTGATTTCAATTGGCTTTTGTTTTGTGCTCCCTTTTTATTTATTTATTTATTTATTTATTTATTTATTTATTCATTCATTTTGATTTTGGTTTTTTTCATATATTGCAATTGTATTTTCAATTATTTGTAATTTATTTACAATGCATACAAGTCTTTGAAAACTAGGTACAGTTAAATACAATAACAAAATACAATCTTTAGCTTCAGCAAGACGTGTTTTGGAAATACTAAACTGTCTTCTAACAAGAGGGAACACGTCCAGAAAATACAGTCACTTCAAATCATTTTACCATGCCATGGTACTGCACCATCATTGCTGTTATATACTGTAAGAAAGTTCCTCCGGATCTTGGCAGCTTTGTTTACGTATTCCCTTAATGGGCTCCAGTCTCATTAGCATGGCGTGTTCAAGTTCATCTCTCCATGCTCCGTTGATAGTCTCGTTTGTCATTGGGTCTTCTCTGTCCTCTTCTGCTACTACTTGTCTAGGATATCTGGTAAGGATCAGGTTGTGTAGCCTACATACTGCTAGAACAATTTTCTGCACTGTTTCGGGTTTGATAGTTGTCAGCATACACATGGACATGGAGCATTGGAATAGTGTAATTTAAGTCATTAATGAATTATTAATAATAATAAAAGGAAAAAATTAGAAAAATCAAATAAATATATGATAAAGACAATGCAAGAATTTGAATTGCTTTTACCTGTGAGCAAGGATGCCAAACGCATTTTCCGCCACTCTTCTTGCCCTACTTAGTCTGTAGTTGAATATTCTCTCCTGACGTGTCATGTTTCTCGTAGGATGTGGATTAATCAACCTTGTTCGCATTGCAAAAGTACATATAACACAATTGCATTAGGAACAGGCTGTGTCTTGAAGAAGCGGCTCTCAGCTTTTGGAACTCCAGCACGTATCTCCTTCTAGGCTTCAAATAACCAAGAATCTCTAAAGACAACTCCATCTGAGCAACTGCCATTCGTTCCAACGTCCACATACAGTAACTTATAATTAGCGTCCACCAAGGCAATTAACACAACAAATTGGAACCCTTGTAATTGTAGGAGGTGGATCCTCCATGGGCAGGGCACTTGATTGACACGTGCTTCCCATCAATGGCTCTATGGCAGTTGTGAAACTGCAACTGTTAGAGAAGTCTTCTATCACCTTCTTCCATGCATCTGGGTCTTTTGGATAAGGCAGCACCTCCTCCATGTACTCCTTGATTCTGGTCTCACAAGTTTCTTGTACAATACAAGAATGGTGTTAGATGCTACCCTGAACCCATACTGTAGAGACTGGTAACTTTCGCCTTTGGCCAGTTACTTGCAATGTTAGTGTGATGGCCAGTCTCAGTCCAGGTTCAAAGGCCTCTCTCATGTTGGTGTTCTCTTTCTCTATTCCTGGGGTCAATCGCTGCCTAATCTCTGTAAAGAGCTGATTATCAACCCTCAGAAAGTTCTTGTATGATGTTGGGTCTGTAGCCAGGAGCTCAGACAGCAGATGTCTGCACTGTCCCTTCTCTTTGTATTGCAACCAGGGCCTCTCCCAAAATAACCTCTTCTTCTTGCTGGGTGGTGGGTGGCCTGTCTTCATCTCTGTCACTGCCCTCTTATTCATTTTTGTGGACTAGGAGAGAGCTGCAGCCAACAGCAATCCTCCTTCTCCATCAATTATACTTCTCTTGGAAGAGCTAAACATCTCACTTTATATAGGGTACATGGTGATGCTGATTACCGCTTATAACCTTGTTGTCAGCGTGTTCTGGACGTGTTGCTGACCCACAATACCTTATGGGCACTTTACAGCACCTTGCAGGAAACGCTTACCATATCGCGAGCACCTGGTTTCGCTTCTAGTGTTTTTAATAGAAGTTCGTGATGTTTTCATTTTTAGTTAATATATATATATTTGGTTAATTTTTCTGTGTGCGTCCAACGTTTTCTTATTGTTTGCCAATGTCCATGGACTTACGGCCTAAGAATATCGTCTTGGTTTTTTTATTTACTATTTTGTCGTTGTAAAAATCCCACAAACCCCCATAGATCGCAGTATGACCTTAAATGACCGCGTAAGCACCCTCTTAACACCACGCCTAATCATAGGTCTACCGTGTGACACCAAGTTTTCCCTTCAATTACCGCATTACTACCGTATCGAAACCGTACTTACACCTTCTTGTTTACTTGCATCCAATCGCCGTCATTTTGGGCGGTTGAGCACGGTTTGGAACCGTGTTAAACCGCCTTCAAAACCGCTCTCGTGTGAGGCCCGCTTTGATCATATGATCTATTTATGTGCCAAATTATAAAAATCTGCCAGATTGTTTTTGAGGCGTTATATGCTCACAAGAGTTGACCGATCAGGTGCAGTTAAGCTAATAAATTATGCGTAGAACGAAATGAAAATTGAAGCCTTATTTCACACCTTTGGATCATTATATAACTCTGTGTTAAGTTTCATTAAAATTCATATGATGGTTTTTGAGAAGTTGCGCTCCCAAGCATCAGTCAATCAGATTGCAGAGGGATTATTAATTATGCGCGGAGAAACACGAAAGTTGAAACCTTAATGCACACGTGTGGATAATGATATCTCTTTATTCAAAGTTTCATCAAGATACGCCTGGTGGAACATAATTCCAAACATTGGTCAACACCATACCATAATATATCCGTCTTTCGGCGGGCGTATAAAAAGGAAAAGAATGAAACTTAAAGAAAAACAAGATGCAATCATATGAAAATAGGGAAAATCACAACTGAATATAACTACTCAAAACAAAACGAATTTAAAAACTGTATTTCATGTTTGTTTGTTTAATTAGGGCTTAACGTCACGTTCAGAATCTTTCATCGATATTGTGACACAAGACCAAAGGAGAAAAACCAAAAGATAGGACTGGAAGAGAAGCGGCGACAGGAACGGGAAACAAAAGGAACAGAGATAGTTCATTGAAAGATCGGATTATAACTTAGAGCCGGACTAAGCGTTGCAAGCTACCTCCGTTGTGACATTCTAGTCTATTTTCACATCAATTCTTGGCAGGGCCTTTTCGATAGTATTGTTGGGGTGTGATTTGTGTCCTTAATTAACACTAGGGACTGCTTCCTTCCCCATTTTTTGCTACCTACCTTTAATGTAAGAAGGTTTTGTCAATTCTAAATTCAATTTAGCTTTAGTATTCGCTGTTGACTGTTGAATTGAAACTCGGCCTGGGATCTTAGACGAAGTTCTCTCACACGGAGTATTCGTTTTTCTTCCTATGGCTAGTATATCTATGGGCGACCCATTTTAGTATGATCTTAGACGAAGTTCTCTCACATGGATCATTAGTTTTCATCCTATGGCTGGTATATTTATGGGCGACCCATTTCAGTATTATCTTTGACGCAGTTCTTTCACAAAGAGAATTGGTGTTTCCTCCTTTGGATAGTTTATCTAATGGTGACCCATTACAGTATGATCTTAGACGAAGTTCTCTCACACAGAGAACTGTTTTTTTCTCCTATGGCTAGTGTAGCTATGGGTGACCCGTGTCAGTAGGATCTTAGACGAAGTTCTGTCGCACAGAGAACTGGTTTTTCCTCCTATGGCCAGTATATCTATGGGCGACCCATTTCAGTATTATCTTTGACGCAGTTCTTTCACAAAGAGAATTGGTGTTTTCTCCTATGGCTAGTGTAGCTATGGGTGACCCGTGTCAGTAGGATCTTAGACGAAGTTCTCTCACACAGAGAACTGGTTTTTCTTCCTATGGCTAGTGTAGCTATGGGTGACCCGTGTCAGTAAGATCTTAGACGAAGTTCTCTCACACAGAGAACTGGTTTTTCTTCCTATTGTTAGTGTATCTATGGGTGACCCATGTCAGTATAATCTTAGACGAAGTTCTCTCACACAGAGAACTGTTTTTTCTTCCTATTGTTAGTGTATCTATTGGTGTGCAATGTTGTATCGATATTAGATTTAATGGAAAAGTTAATAGCTTAATTACATTACGTGTGCTCGACACCTTATTATGGTAGGGAGCTGTGGGATCTTCATGACCTTGAGAGCTATGGTTTCCGGAGCTTATGTTTCTAGTATGGTCAACAAATGCAGACAGGTTAAATTGTAGAGGCCGGACAAAGATCAGCACATCATTGTGGTCCCATATAGAGGGATAATAAACCACTGGCATGATAAAGATCCCTATGTAATGATCGATATAAGAGTAGGCCAAAACCTAGTTGAATTGGCTAATACTTCTTTTAGTACAATCTCTATTGCTTTGATTTCCCATTTCTGTCACCGCTTCTCTTTCTGTCTTGTCGTTTTCTGCTTTGGTCTCTTGTCACGATATCGGTGAAATACTTTTAAAGTAACGTTAAGCTCTAAGTTAGAAAACAAAAATAGTTGAATTCATAACTTGAAGGTTGATGTTTGGCTCACATAGACAAAAAGGAATTAGCAACAAAAGGCATTGACAAGTACAACCTGAATAAATTTTAGAAAAGTAGCAGAAGAATAAGATTGGCGACCAATGAAAGCACATATTCAATAACAAAAAGAAAACAATCATAAATTACATCATAGCCATAATCAAAACAAGCCACCGCCACGGAACTAGACATAGGACGTCATTTAAAACATTAATTTGTGTGATTTAACTGATTAATGTGATTCAAACTTTCCTAATTAATCCGCAGTGATCTTTAAGATTTAAAAATTGATAAATAAACCTTCTCAAAATTAAATCATGACATAAGCACAACACAATAGCGAATTAACACCGAATACGTTCATGTATAATAAGGAAATATATTTCTATTTCAGGTTCGTCTAATACAAAGGAAGATTGATATCTGAATAAGTAGAACTTTTTTTAAATGCTAATCTAATATTTTTATGTATCTCGACAGAGTTTAT
>JAUMGZ010241858.1:0-34369 GCA_032359645.1 Pododesmus macrochisma | reverse complement strand
ATTAGGATTTTATTAACCTTTTGAACTACACTGTTCATCTTCACCCTTTGACCCCTAAAGTCACAATTAGACTCTTCCAAAATGACGAATTGCACCTCATACTGTCAAAATCCAGGGGTGAACTTTCTTCACTAGTAGCTGCATGGATTCAAACAATTTTGTGATGTGGTTTTGCTATGCCGATTGATATTTGTTATTGCTTTTCATGGTAATCATTCCTTCTATTTGACCGCTTCTCTTGGTGTATGATATTTTTAGCCACAATTTCCTATATAAGTAAGTGTCCCATATACGTTGTACACTGTATGATAAAGGTTACAACACCCCTTAAGGGCTAGCTAATCAATGTTAATTTGATTGACTTTGCAGATAAATATTTCTTCTTTAGTAACATTAGTTCATTTGCAGTTCGGATGATAAGCTTTACCTGTATTATTTGTAAGCAGATAGATTCATAAGATAAGCTATTTCAGGTGCCTGGATTTCTAGATTATTTTTATACTTGAATATATTTGTTTCTAGTGCGGAGATGTTCTTTAGAGAATTATTTATATATTTAAGTGTATTGTAGATATAAATTCATTAGAGAATTATTTGCTGTATGTATATGGAGGAGTGTTTAATTATTTAAGCTTTGAAAGACATCAAGACATCGATGGCATTAATATAATTAGCGTACTGATGCTGAAAGAAGCAGTCATTTAGAACATTTCACAGTTACCAAATGTCAAAGTTTGAAGCTGTAGTTGTTTTATGTTTTGTATAAGAAATGGTTTTGGATATTTGGATCACCTGGATCTTACATAAATTGAAATATTAAAGGTTCTTCTATGAATTAATCCACTTAACTTATATTTAGCTAAACTCTTGTTGTAGCATACTTCTCAATCAATTAATGCCTCTGCAATTTAGATAGATATGTTTTAATTGTCTCCTTGCTTTAGTGAAATGCCTGTGTCACATGTGTAATTTTTTCTTATTTTTAGTTTCCAGAGCACATCTAGAGCAAATTAAATTTTCACATTTAAATTAATAGATTTATCATCTAATTGTTAAAATATATAAGTAATTATCTAACAATGTAGTGTTAGCACAGAGGAATTTCTGACAGCAGCAGTAGCTGAATTGGGAGAATGTTGGTGTCATGAACCAAAGGTCACAGATTCCTGGCTGTGTTGCACCTAAGATGTTGAAATTAGGTAATCATCTCACTTCTTGCTAAACACTTATCATTCTTGGTAGAAGAAAGACTGGTTGGCTGAGTGTCAGGATAATGGGACTAATTTAATGTGTCTGTGGCATGATGTTTAATTTAGAAAGCACTATAAATTCTGTGCATTGTCACAAGCAGACACTGTCTCAATATGGCATTGGATGTTAGAAACCTCAATAAAACAATGAAACATAAAATCCTACTGCAGGTTTCACTTAACAGAGGTTTTTAGAATTGGTAAAAAGAATCAAATGAATCATTGTCTGTAATAGAAAATAAGTGCCAACTAGACACTGGAAAAATGCTGCAACCTCAGTTGAAAGTCGACCAATTTAACATCAGACAAAAAATGTGTTCAGTGGGACAAATTTGTCTTTGAAATATGGTTTTAATCAAGTGTTAAGAACGTTTGCCAAGTGTTTGGGAGTGTTAGATACAGACTTCAGTGTTGGGCCATATCTCTGCTTGTAATCAACCTGGGTAACTGTGTATCTCTTACCCAGCCTGTTGATTGCTATACATCTTAAACATCTTAATCTATCTTCTTTAAATTGAACCTAAATGCTCCATACACAACGTAATTTAGCTTTCCATTCACAAAAAAGCAAATTTTGTATTCACCTATTTTTTTCATTTTCAAATTATATATAGGTAAGATTGATGTGCTGTTATTTTTAGAACTCTGCATGCAAATGTTGCATGTTTGTTATATTTTTAGTCCATTAATTGTGTCTAGTTGATGTTAAAAAGAGTGCTAATAGAGTTTGTATTATAACAGGCCTATCGTTCACCTGAACAAATTTAATGTATTTAAACATGATATGGGAGTAGTCCGAAAATTTGTATTTTGTTAAAACTAATTAATTTTACTTTAAAACGATATAAACAGCAAGGTTGCAGTTGGCAAAAAAAGAAACTTTTTGCAGTTCATAAACTTGCTATTTTTGATAAATTATAAGTCATTACTGGTATTTAAATGTTAAGTTTCCTGTTTTACCTTGATCTTAAGTTTTAGCGAAAATAAATTAATTTATATTTCATCTATCGAGATTATGAAGCAATAAGAATTCAAATATATTTTAAGAAATAAAGTATTTGCAATGACATTAATGTTTTGTCATTGAAATTTTAAGGTATTTCATATGATTTTTTTTTTTAAAAGTTGGGTTAAATGTATAAGTTACTGGTGTACCTGAAGCACATACCCCCAGCCCCACATTACATTGCAATATATTGGTTAGATATGTGTAGATAATACAGTTTGCTGTTGAAAAAAAAGTCATTCCAAAATTAAATGCATTTTCAAAAAAAATGTATTCTATAAATAATTTATTTTACATGTTTACATCAGTTTTTCGTCTTATAAGTGTTGTTGTAAATTGGTTTGAAGAATGCTACATGTTTGACCTTGATTCGTGGTGAATGTCACATGGAGGTTTTTTACATCAATATATAAACAAAAGTATGCAGACTTGGCACACATCTCACTCCTCTTGGCTTGAGCAATTCTTCTCTCATAGAGACTTGATTTAAGATTGAGTTTGACATCCTGGCAGATTATACCCCTTTAATCTTCATATACCTATGATGGAATCTTCCATGCTTTGATATGGTTGAGTTCAAGTTGTAAATATAGGGAGGATCGAGGTGAAGTATTTCTTAGAAGAATGCTAGAAATAACTTGATAAACTTTATATTTGTTTTATATGCATTACATCATTCTGTAGGTATGGCAGTATATTTTAGTATTTGGTGGTAATGTATGCTCTTGAGCTTTACTTGCGTCTTATGGCCTGGTCCAATAGTACCATTCTTTTATATTGAAGCATTACAGGTATATTAATATTAACAAAATTGAAAATTACAAAAAATAAGTTACAAAAAATAAGTTACTCTATTAAGATTTAAGTTTAAGACAACTTTTTTAGTTTTTATAGTTTTTGGAAGAAATCTTCACTTCATAGTAATCATTTGCTGCACTTTCACCATCCAAATGCATGTTTTCTACTCTCATCATGGTGCATAGCTTAAGATAAAAAGTGACAATGCATTTAGATTCTTTTTTTAAGAATGTGATAGATTTGCAACTATTGGAGAAGTGGTGGACACACTGCAGTATTATTATTACCCATAGTTCACTTGTTACCCATAATTCACTTTAAGTTATGTATATTAAATCAGCAGATTGATATTTTGTCGCAACAACAGTTTTGAAAGTGACCTCATTATGAAAACGGCAAAGTTGACTATTTTGAAACGTGTATCATAAGAAAAAAAGTAATATGTCAGAAAAGGGCAGAAATTATTCCTTTTAATCATTTCTTCATCAAGTTTCTGCCAAGTTTTCTATAATATTAAGCTTTTATCGTTAGTAAAGAAATTTATAAAATTCGTTTGAGTAAAAAATACATCTGTCTTCATGGGTGTTCACAAAGCAATGCATTATCTCGTGTGACAAAGACCTGCGCTGTCCATTTCTGTTACAAGACGAAAATGGAACCCATTATTATCAATTGGGGTTCTTCGCATTTATATCGTGGCAATATGGTAGAATTGATGCTTGTTTTGCAGATTAATAACATTCTCTGATCCATCTCCACTGAGCCTTATGTGTGTGTTGCCTTTTTTATTGCTGCTGAAAACAGTATTAAGCAAAGGAATGATAAAAGGCAATCAAATGCTGTGCATTTTAGCAGCGTTGGGGGATGTTGGATACGCTGAGAGACGCTGCATGTTGTGTTGTAATAATCACAGCACACACAAAACATCAAGTTATGTCATAAAATTGAATTGCTTCACATTTGAAGTGTTTCTAACAGCTAAATACAGAGTGATAAGCATTTGAGCTGTATCATTTTTCATGTGATTATTTTTACAAGTTTTATAGATATTTGTGGAGCCAGTTTAGGCATGCATTGCTCAAAGCTTACATTATTTTACTAAATGTACTATGTCTAATTAAATTTAAAAAAAAAAGTCTTTTTCTCCTTTTAAATGTCAGGGGTATTATTGAAAATTTAATGAGATGACCTTTGTTTACTTGTAAAAACAAAAACTTTTAGCATTTAAAGATGCACTTTAAATAAACATTAATGATAATTAACTTTTGTTTTAAAATTAGGAAAGCATATAAAGGCTGGCAATATAAAGAATGGAAGTTGATTTGAAATAATAAATATTGTTTTTTTGCAATATTTAATTTTGAAAGTAATTTAAATACATCTGTCAATGTAGACATAATGTATAAATTAGGATGTGAAACATTTCAATCAGGGGAAATAACTCTTATTCTAAGGGAGACAAATCAATTAAATTTTAATTTCTATATTAATCTGTGAACTATTGCCTATGGTCCTATGTAAAATATTTCAGATTTTTGAACACAAACTAAAACACACAAAATAAAGAATCGCTTGACACTTAGTTCAGAAAAATAACAAGCAAGTCAATAATAGGAGAAAAATGGAAAGTCTAGAGTGTGTCGGCAATCATGAAATGTATTACATGTTTATTTGTGTAGATTTTATGTACTTACAACACCGAGATAAACCTATCAAACAACTTAACAGTCAATTTACAAACTAAAGGAAGGTAGCATGATAAAGGAGACACCTTGTAACATAGGCCTACACAATACATAACATGTATATTACACATAATACTGTTATAACTTACCACACAGGCTCTCTGTCACTGTTCACACTATAAATTCTTACTGGCCATATTATGTTATATCGATAGTTTATATTGCAACAATCCTTTCAAATAAATACTTTCAAGATGTGGCATCTATTTTCTAGTATATTGATTTAGAAGAAAACCTGTTACCGTGTTAAACAAACAGTAGAGGATAAGGCAAGATCTGCTTTTTAAATGGCTGACTGTACAATCAATTCTTAACTTGTGCTTATGATGTGTATTTTTATGCCCTGATAAGTATTCAATGTTGTAGATTTGCCGTTATGAAATAAGGCATGGATTTTTAACACACAAATAACATTTTATTTCTCGTGTAATTCACTTATGAAAACATGTTCCCTATCGTTCACATTTGCTCACACGAGCTGGAAGGAAAACTCGTGTCATCCCAGTGTTATGGCATTTCATAGACTTATTCACTCTAAATAAAGTCAATATGTCAGAAAAAAATCATGCAGAATTATCAAGTTTAGAGTGAAGCGAAATATGATTAAAGAAAGGAAACAGACATCCATTGGAATCCTTAGAGCCTGCGACCTGCCGTAAGCATCGCTTGACTGATGTCATTCTTTCCCGGTTATGTTCGCTTTTGATATCCGATCGCAAAATAACAGCATTGTTGAGATGCATTCAGGGAAAAAATAATTGAGTGCTTCTCACAGGCGCTGTACAGATATAGATATTACTTGTTGTATAAGTATCTCCTGTTAGATTACCTCATAAATAAAACTAATGATAAATTCTCAAAGCTCTACTTATCACTATGCACTAGATTACATATTGATACCAGGAAAAAGGATGCTTTTGGTAGAATTACAATGGTTCGGTCATTTTCAATTCAGCATTTATGCTTAATGAAAAGTCATATTTGATCAAATCATTAGCGTAGTTTTATTTCTATTTATGCTTTTTCACAATCATACAGTGCAGGAGTATTATCAAGGGTATTAGATCAAATGTTTGCTTGTGTCATTTGGGTTTAATGGCCCTTCATCTCATTATTAGGTCATATCAAGACAGTGTCTGCTTTTAACAGTGCAAACTAATGGCGACTTTATAGTGCTGTCTTACTGAAACATTATGACCAAAGATATTTTTACATGCGGTTTGGTGCCATCTTTATTTGATAGAATAAATAATTAATAACAAGGATAAATTTCATGAACTTTTCATCTTTGTCTGAGATAATAACAAAGATACATTTCATGAACTTTTCATCTTTGTCTGGAGATATAGTTTCATTTGCATTGTATTAAAGTAGAGCTGGACACTTGACTTAAGTATAGAACAAGTTTTGGTAGATTCAGATTCAGTTTTATATGTCCATGCTATCTCTCCATAAAGTAGAGCTGGGCAGATGTTATAATGTACAGAATATGTATTGGTTGATTCAAACCCAGCATTAAGTGTCCATACTATGTTCTATGCCTACCGTGAGCTACATGATGCTCCAGTTAGATAGCAATGTGTCACATTATATCCATAAGTTGTTGTTCAATGATGTCTTACTGTCTACTGTATTTATTCATAATTAACAAGCAAGGGAAATATTACTCTGTCATAGATGTTATTTAATACCTGCCCCAAGGTTGTGTTGATTTATCTACAAGGTTGTTTAAGACCTCACAATGTTAGTTGGTGTTGCACTATACCGTTGTCATCGGCTGATAGAGCTTTGAACACAGGGATTAGTGATTTGTGGCAGAGATACACATCTTGTGTTAGTTTTACAATAACAATATTGATCACTTGTATGTCTTGATGGGAACTAGTCAAAGGTCAAAGGTTATTAGTATTGGCAGTGTGATTGATGATGGGTACATGTAAGATCTTTTACAGTCCACAATTAGTAGTTCTGTTTGATCTGTTGTTCTGTGCAGTAGTTTTTGATACAAGGTTTATTTTTCGTAGCTCTCTATGCCACATTGCAAATATTTTAAGCATTTAAATAGCTGAAACACTTGCAAAAGTGATAGATTTTACAAACATTAAGTCATTACACAAGGTCTTCTATTTCAACAAACTTTCCCACATTGATTGTCAACAGTTGCCAGAATATTATGTAATACAATTAAATGCTCTATGTTAAACTACATGTAAAGTGTCTTGAAATTATAAAATGATGAATATTGAACACACACAAATTATCCAGTCATAACAACTGACTCTGAGTCTAACCCATTTTAACTCTATCTTTATTATTATTGATTTTGGGATGAAAGTAATTTACAAATGCTATAGAAAATCTTTTGTGTTGTTGATGTGCATCACGCATGTTGCTTGTGTAGTTCAGTCTGGTAGGTGTTTTGTTGCACAGCTTAAAGACTAGAGATTGATTGTAGTCTGGGGCCTATACACATCCGACATTAACCAACCTGTCACATCTCAACCAGTTTAATCTAGTTCAGAGATAAAACCTATAAGTTATATTGATTTTAAATGCTCTCTAATGGAATTGAAATTGAGTGTATTAAGGAAAATCTAAATCTTCATCTGCAATCAACGTTTGTGAAATGAACAAACAATAAAAACATTATCGTCAATAAAAACAGCGGCAACTATAGTCCCAGTGCAAATAAGACACGTTGAAGACAAAGGTAAAAAGCAGCAACTATAGTCCCAGTGCAAATAAGATAAGTTGCAGGCATTGGTGATTAAAACTTTAGCAAAAGTAGAGGAATTAAAAAAGCAGCAATCACTTTAAACAACAACAAACGAAAATAACAATGACAGCAACAGCATCAAACACTTTAACAATGATGACACAACCAACAACAAACAGAAATAGTAATGACAACAACAACATCAAATACTCTAAAAACATAGACAACACAAAAAAATACAAAAATAATAATAACAAACAAAAAAAACTCACTTAAACAATGACAGCAAAGAAAACTCAAACATTACAATGACAAAAATATCAATTTAAACACTTTGACAACAATGTCAACAACAACAATAATAACAACAAAACTGAACAAGCCATGATTACATACAAACAAAAATAACAGTGTAATAGAAAATTTGTGATGATAGTATGAATACATCCTAATAAATATAGCATGGAAAATGATACATGTGTGACCTGAGTATTTTAAAAGATACTGCCGACGCAGCATCTATTATGTACACTGCGGAGGAGTCATAATCATCCATTGATTATATTTGATTGGTCAATAAGAATGTGATGAATCTTGATTTATTGTACAATATATATAGAGAACTAATTTTGACTCGGTGCAGAAAAGTTAAAAGATAATATTTAATCTCTTAAAGTCTTCAAACACACTTACGAGACAACATTATTATTTAACCTATAAAAGAAATATTGCCAACATTTAGACATACTATACCAGAATGTTCAAAACTCTTTAAATAATTTACATAATCTCATTACAAAGAATAAATTGTCAATGACATATTTTGTGCCAAATTATTTTGGCATGTTTACACATTTTGTGATTTTCTTTCTCGTGTAAAAATTGGAACACAATTATATAATTTGGCTTAATGAGTCATTTCCCAACTGTCATTCATGTTTTTGTGTCTTTCCACTTGACCAGTCACGGCGTATAAGTTTGTCAATTACCGTTAGATATGATATTTGATACTATAGGTAGACAACTGGTTCTTACGCACACAACTTCTTCACATACCCCTTATTAAAGTGATATTCACCTATATTAATGTCATCAACCTGACATTTAAGAATATCGACAAACAACTTTTTTTTCCGATTTTTGCCTCAAATCAAACAGAAAAGGGAGAAGTTCCATTGAACTGGTTTTTTTCCTTAAGATTTTATGAATCATTAGAATGATTTTAAAATATAAACCTTTAATTTTATGAATCATTGCCTGATTTTAAGTATGAACCTTTAATGCAGCTATATGATAATTGACAATAATGAGGAAGTGGTAATTCAATATTTGTACAATTAAATTGGATACATCTACTATAGCTATCAGATGACTGGTATAAGCTGGTGGTGTGAAAATTTCTAATGTGATCAATCGCCTTAACATGGCGTGAAGTTAAGTGCATGACAGCATTTGACAGTGAAATTAAATATATTAACGAGGCTAACTAATCAGCCTGTGGTTTGAATGTGTTGTTTTTATGTTCTTTGAGGTGATGTTCGATCATCATCATAATGTCTTCCTGTTTTTGTGTCAATCAAAGTTTTCAGTGAGTAATTTTCAAGAATTTCCCAAAAAGAAAAGATTGAATTTTCATATGGGTACAGATAGTTGATCTCAATTTGTTTACTTTTTAGAAAAAATTAGGTTGAAACAATTTCTGGTATGCTGTTATTGTAAATTGAAAAAACAAACAAAAAACAAACAAAAAAAACAATAATAGTGAAGGGCAGTAAATTAAATTGATCTTATTGGTGACAACAAGAGGGTATGGATTTGTGTTAGGGGATGTCGTATCAGTTGATTTTAATTAGATTATTTTTGTTAATCTCATTGTACAAGGATGCACGTTCATAAATTATTTATTGACTAGTTTATGGGTCGTAGAAAGGCCGGTAATGTGATACAATGTTTCGAGTACTTTAGATATAACTCTAATCAGTTCGGATGAACGGACAAACATGTAATTGATAAGCATCCAAAACACAGGCAATAACCACACAATCCCATAATGCAAAGCAGACTCGCGTTGGACACAGAATGAGTTTTTTGTGTGTCACTGCCGTCACAATGCTACATGTACTGTTAGTTCTTGTGGCCATTGTCTTGGCTTAATTAAATTTCTTGTAACAATATTGCCTTTTGTTCAACGCTCGGCAAATAGGTAATGCTATATAACATCCCATCATCTAGTAGTCAGTGAATAAAAAGAAATCAATGATTTATAAATGAGCAGGAGCAGACTGTTGATCGGATAATTGAAGGCGATCAACCCTGTAGGTGTGGGGACACATGCTTGGCACTGTTACAGCGGTTATGACCACCGCAGCATTCCGACAAACCTGTACTCAATTACATCAAAGTCATTGAAGCTATAATGCCCTCCTGTTAACAGAAATACAATTTGTACTCTTCTGAGTTTAATGTGTCATAAAAATATCAGGATTGGTTAATTTGGCTGGTTGGACTTTTAAAAGGGAAGAGGCCTGCCTCACCAATTACGTTAAATTCAGGGATGTTTTTAGTTGCTTTTGTTTATTTGTATTGAATTACCACAAAAGGAAGTAGTTGTGTGTGTTATTGGTTCAGTATATTAAAATGTTATTGATTTGCAGTCAGACATACAAACTTGACCTTTGACCTGCATAATGTGTCTTGTGTGTTGTTATTTTTCCTTTTATATGCAGTTAGACAAACAAAGTTAACATTTGACCTGCATTATTTGTCTTTACTCTTGTGCTGTTATTTTTGCTATAAGATGTTATAATTTTTGTTTATTGTCTGTCTGGTAAATAATATCAATTTAACCTTGACACAGATGTTATAGGAGAGGTGTTGTTGACCCCAGGAGACCGATCATCAGTCCTTTTACACAATGTCATACATCAGTCAATGTAAACATAGGATTACTAAGTATTATTTGGGTTGTCTTGATTCTCTGGCACAAGTCTTCTGTTAGGTAGCACTTACTAATAAATACAGTCTGATGCAGTTGACGTATGAAGTATATGAACTGCTGCTGAATATAAAGCAGGAATCTTATTGGATATTGGATGCTTAATTTGTAACAGTTAAAAAAAATTTGTTAAATAAAAACATGACTTTGCAATGTAAATGATAAGAATAATTGATTTCTGATAACTTTGAACACTGATTTTGATGCTATTAATTGTTAAACCTTATATGATTTTAATGCTAATTTTTAAACCTTTCATAACATAGAATACATTCTTTATTTCTGGTGTTTAATTCTAACATAGACACACCAAGACTATTCAACTTTTTTAACAACTTCTTTTAAGCTTTGGCACATGGCAATGCGATCATTGAAGTATTTGTTGTTTTTCTGTGAAGTGGATATAGACAGAAGTAAATTGTTGCTTAATTGGAGGGTATCTCTCACCACCTCATCTATGTTGTTAAAAATCCCCCTCCCTCATCACCTTTACACTACACCTGTGACCCTCAGCATCCCAGGGCAATGAAACTGGTGAAAACAAAAGTCAGCACTGTTTTGATATTCTACTTATCTTTGAAGAAAGTGGTTTTACCAGCAAGCAACTGTACACAATGGAATATCGGTTCTTTATATGCTTCAAAATTATGCATAATATTCCTTAGAAAAGCCATGGCTCTTTGGTTAAGTGTCATGTTGCAAAGAAATGGGTTGACAATGTTCAAGCTTTGTTTTATAATTGATGTCCAATATCCAATTAATGTATAGAAAACATCAAAATAACAGTCTTCCGGCAAAAGTTAAGTGTGTATCATGTATTGATGCTCGTTTGTGTATTAACTTAAAAAAAAAAGAAGAAAAAACCATGTTTTGAGCAGGTAGTGAACCATTCAGTTTCAGCATTTGACACAGGTTGAAGGACAGCTGATTAATACTTATATATTTACATATGTGATACTTGATAGAGTTGTTGAAAGGCAAAGTGATTTTCCATTTTACACACCAGTATGAATAATTGATCACTCCTAACAAAATCAATAGAAACATTGCAGAAGATTAAATAAAAAATGGTGCAAGTCATCACATCTGTATACAACAATACTTGCGTTTAATTATTGAAATTAGAAGCAGCAATTTTCATTGCCTTAGCCTTGCCTTTGTCTGGTAAAGTTATAAATGTTGCAGGAATGCGATGCCACTGTCGTAATGCCATTTCCTTGTATTATGATGTGACTTGGAAATTATAGTTGTTCTTGCATGTAGAAGTATAATTAGTACACTAATGGGGCAGCTACCAATGTCTCTCTGTCTTAGCAATATCTCACTTCAATAGTATATAAAGGCATTTTCTTTAATCAATAGTAGTTTAAATGTTCATGTAAATATTTTTTTCCTTCGTTATTTGATTAGTTGCGTTTCGTCATTTTCTTGCAAAAGTAGAAATAGGGAATATTGACGGTTTTTGTGAGGTGTTTAGAATTAGAATCAATCACAGAAGAAATAGAAAATCTATCTATACACCTAAATTAAGAAAACTCAATTAAAGATTGCTGAAAGTCAATAACCAACATTTGGGATGTCTTTTCTTTATTTGGAAATCTTTGTGTTCTTGCAGGAAATCTGACTGAAGAAAGCAGTGGAGAAGCAATTAACAGTACCGTAAACATTACGGTAATGGGTGAAGGTAGTTATTACTTACACAGGTACGTACAGGTGATAAATATTAATTAAGTATTGGTAAGCGAAGAAGCTGTGCACTGGTATAAGCTCAAATTAAATAATAATTTCATAATTAAATAAAACAATTCATGAATTTCTAGATTTAAATTAAATACATTTACTTTAGGGTAAAGCTAACATGGACACTATTGTGGAATTATATAGTATATCTGTACACGTATATAATTACTATATATGTGTGTGAAGCTTTATATTAACAGATCTCGTCTTAAGGATGTGTGTCCTTTCATATGATGACTGGTTATATGTACCCTGAAGTATTGATAATATAATAACAGTATAAACACAAACAGAAAATCAAATCAAAGGAGAAACGACTTGAGAGCCATATTAGTTTGCCATTCTATTGACTTATTGTGTTAGCTGCCGCGGTTGTTCGATGGCCGGGTGATGTTCGCCTCATACCGGAGGTCAATAGGTCAGTACACCTGGAACTAATAGATATTTACCTGTGTTATGAGACACAAGTAACAAGCTAACATTTAGTGGTATTGATTTTTACGGAGGGAGTAGATAAGAACAGCCCAATGATCTGTTGATCATGTTGATAGCATCCCGCTGTAAGGGGCCACTGAGGGGTAATCTGATGCATCTCCAAGGACATTTCATATATCAGCAAATTGAGTTGTAAGGTGGCGTGATGAGTACTTTTAGAATTAACAGTTTAATTAAATGGATTGAGAGGCGAGTAACTGCCTACGTGCTTGTCTGCACTGGTCAGTCTAAAAATCAATTGTGTAAAGTGCTTATAGATATGAGGTTTGTAACTTAATCTGACTTGTTTCTCATTTTGTTTTTACAGATATTTTGCAGCAGCAACTCTTAGGAGATTTGAAAAAGAAATAATAGAATAAAATCAGATTGAATGGTAAGCTGAAGCAAACGAGTGTTGATATGATATACATGCACGGAGGAGTTATAAAAATAAAAATGAACATGTTTCCAGCAAAATATCTTTTAATTGTTAAAGTACTAAGTAACTTCTTATTTTAAAAGCATTTTATAAAATCATTATATAATGTCAATTCCTGTTAATTATTTTAAAGTGTTCACACAGCAATACACCCAAGGTGGTGAATAGTAGATTACTCTAAACCCAAGTTGTAATCAACTTTTTAAACAATAATAAATTCATCACTTTAAGAAATAGCTCTGAATGGAGCATAATAACAAGTAGCTAACAATCTATGTAAATCTCAGTGGAATGAAACACTACAGAGGCATTTGTATGATAATCAAAGTGGTCACATTATTCTTACTCATAGTCAGTCAGTCCTTGTGCTTTCTTTTTAATATGTAGCTCCTGATGAAGAATTACGTGAAGGATTATTTTTTAGATACCTAGGTGTTTTTTTTAAGTAGGAAAGATACGAAAATAACACAGGCTTTTCAAAGATACGAAAATAACACAGGCTTTTAAGTTTGAACATAATCATATGTTTTAAGATATAATTAAATCATTGCTAAAATACTCTTCATTTTATATTAAACTTTAGCAAACAATTTAACAAGGGAGATAACTTAAAGAATAGGTCAATAAATCACAGTCATTTTAGTGGAAAGGGAAGACAATTCATGTAGTGTAAAGTTTATGGTTGATTGAGGAAAACATGGAAACTATTATGTATACATGAATCAATAAGTAAAACAGCTGAACTATTGCTTGATATTAAACATGTGCCATATTTAAGGCAAGGGAGGCAACTCTTTATTGACCAGGCAACATAATAGTGCAGTGAAATGGTTCATTATTTTACAGAAGCCATCTGCTCTTGTAGAAGCAAACACATAACACACCGATGCTTAAGTGTCATAATTTAGGACAACTCTTTCTATGTTTCTGCTAGCTTTGGATGGGTTTTAAGCTAACAGCAATGTGTCGGCTTAGTATTGATATCAAATTCCTATCATAGAGCAACAAGACTGAACTGAAACATGGGGGTGGGCTTCTTTCAGCAGAGCGCTTCTATATAAACTGTCATGGTTATTGGTAAGTTTGGGATGATTCTCGTCTCGTGGGAAGGGTGCAGCAGATAGATTGATTTAGTGCTACCTTATTACGTGATTGAAAGACAATGGTATCAATATTGCATGGATGTCAGTGGTTAAGGATGTTTATGTCCTTATTCCTAGAAAAAGCTTCAATGAAACATTTCCAATTTATTATTATTTTTTGTCATGGGATGTCGTCTCAATTTCGTTTCTCTTTATACAATTTAATCATTATTTTCTTTTTAAAAAGCATCATATTGAAATTTTGTTTACTTTTACCAGTTCATTTTAAATACTCTTAAGGAGAAAACACAATCAAGTGAGACTATGATGTTGTATTGATTTTATATTTTACAGCAAGCTACAGATAAAACCTGTCTGTGTGTCGATGCCCACCCTTTAATTACATAAGACGGAAAACAATACATCTATTAAAGGTCATATGACACTGCCTGCATGGTAAAGTATAATTCTTAATCTGTCATCAATTCTAACATTAGATTCCCCCTCGCCACAGAAACATTTGATGGACCCTGTTTTAAGTATTTAGCACAATATAACTCACCTGACATTCATCCTTAGCATAATTACAACAGGAACAAATACCACGATAGATGTGAAGAAAGTTAACGGACATTCATTAGGGGTAGTTAAAACATTTGAAGTGTCTAATAATCCAGTATTATGTGTCATGATTAATTTATATACATATATATTTGTATTATGAAATTACAGAAACAGAAATTGAAAGTGAGAGAAGATTTCATGATTAATTAATATACAATTATATTTGCATTATGACACTTCAGAAAAGGAAGTTAAAAGGAAAAGAATATTCATAAAAATGATTAGTCTATGTTCTTTTTTCAAATTTCAAAATTTCCCGGAAAAGAAAACATCTGGTCATACACTATGTACATTTTTCGAAATATTTATTTAAAAAGTGTAATATTTAAAAGTGCATTACATGTATATAAATCAACAAATGTGTTAAGTTACAAAAAAAGTTCACTTTTCGTGGAAAAAAACCTAGAGATTCTTAGAAATTGAACAGTTGTTTACGAAGAAATTTTTTTTAGATCAAATAAACAACTCTTACTGACAACCTTGCACTTTGGTGCATGGAAATTAAAAGGGTGACAAACTTCCAACAAAATAAAGAAGATTAAGATAAACAGCACTATTAATATTGTCTTTTGACAGGCGTAGATAATGAAATGCTGAAGAATTGCGGAAACGGGTCACACTCAAATCCTGTAAACATGCTTGCACGATTGGTCTAACGGTATCGTCAACGGTTACTCAAGTGTCCGGCACTTATCAATTCTCTGGCATAAAAACATTTAATCCAACAATCACTTGCTGTTTTGTCTTTTAGCTTACTCATATAAGTGCACTTGAAAATCTCCACGAATGCAACAGAACAAAGTCATATCACTTGGCAATTGGCCATAAATCTCAGCATTAATTTTGCTTGTAAGAATGGACATATCATGCTTGTTTTATGGGAATGATAATATTTTTTGCTCTACACTTCAAAACATTCACTAGACTAGAAATTATTACTTGACATTAAAATTTTATTAAACAACATTTATATTGTTTTTCCCTAATAAATTTACCATTTTGTTGTTGAAAAAGTTTTAATTATTAATTCTAGTATTATTTTATTTATGTTAGATTTTATTTCTAGTATTATTTTATTTTTGTTGGAGGGATTGTTTTAGATTTTTATTTCTAGCATTATCTTATTTTTGTTGGAGGGATTGTCTTAGATTTTATCCAAGTGTTTCTGTTTTTTCACCGCCCTCTGTTCTATTTACTCTTAGTATGATCTATTGTGACAGGAAATGAATGGAAAATCCTATATTTAATCTTTCATCAGTTTGCGACAGTGATGAGAGTTAATCCAATTTGATATGTATCCACGCAAGGAAATGAGTGAAGGAAAGGCAACTATAAACTGGTTTGGAATCCTCACAAAGGTCTAGCAATATTTAGGGCAAAGAGACAGAGAAAAAGATTGATTTGTAGGGAAAGTATGCTAACGTTATGTCACTAACACTTGTGAATAGATACTATAAAAGTGGATCAAGTGGCGTAGTATATAAAGTATATCTGTTGTGGTTTGATGAAGGGCTGTACATTACAGTGAATAGCAGTTTCCTCTTGGCTACTTATTGCAGCTTATTGAGTTATTGAATCAGAAAGTTATTTTTGTCAGGCTTTCAGACGCTTACACATCTCACAATGACCAAACGCCAAATGATTTAAAAGGAGGCTCTGAATTGACGTGACAGACAGAGGTGACAGCAATGATGTTCAATTGCGGCACTGCGTATGTAAATACAGCGGTAAAAATGTTTGCACAATAAGTGAAAAATAGCTTACCTTAAACTTGTCAATCATACGATGATCCACTTGAAAAAACTGAAACAGTTAAAAAAAAATATCACTGAGCAATGCAATAGTCGTAAGAATTAAGTACAACAAATGAAAATAAGATTTACTAGTCATACATATTATCACAGCCTGTCAAGTCTTTCTCTGGTGATAAAAATTGATATGCACATCAAAATGTATGTTTAAGTATATAACCTGGCCCTTTATGTTGGTCGAGGTGTATTTTCCTGCCTGTAGTTGTTATCTTATCAGGGATAATATATCAAGTATTTAAAATCACCACATTGTTGCAGATTAGTGCGTGGACCTATCATCTAGACACATTTGACAGAATTGTGTTACAGGAAAAGAAACATATCTTTTTAAAACCCGGTTTTACATCAATTTTATTTGAAGCCATTTGCGAAGAGTTTTTTCCCCCATTATTATTGATCTTGATTCAAGCTGCTCTAGGTTTTACATTTCAAGTCATACAATCCTAATCACTTGAGTGTTTGCTAGGGTTATTGAAGAGCTTGAGGTTTACGTAATCGCTATTGTCTGCTGCTCTTGCCTTGCTCTGTTTTGGAAGTGTGAGATCAGATTATTTTATTGCAATGTTATGAGTAAGAATAGATTAGTAAAGCATTAGTTTTCCTTGGAAAATAAACTATGCTCAATTCTAAAAGGAAAACGGTCAATAGCGATAAATATTTTACCTTACTGAAGAAGAAAATATAAAGGAACTTCATATATTTTTATACACATTTCGTTATTGATAAATTCACATACTTAATAAAACAAATTCTTATTCAAGCTAGTAAATTGTAGAGGTCAGAGGTGTACCAAATGCCAATAAATTACACTTTTTTATAAGCCTTTTAGAGAAAGTGAAATTAGATTTTCAAGTTTGATATCAATTACCAACAGAGTGTACTTTTGAAGCTCTCATTTATATTACCAGTCTAATCCCCATATAGTCAACCAATTACAGGTGTTGTCACAAGGGAGGTAGCCACCAGTCAGCTAGTCAAATTTTGAATTTAGAATATATTTTTTTAACATTAAAAAGACAATGTGCCTGAACTTGGGTTTTGTAAATCATGCATTTTGAATTATGCAATTTTCTGTTATGCATATGGAGTAGATTTTTTTTTTAAAGTATGACTATTTATTTTAAGTCTAAAGAATATACAATTTTTCAAATTTCATTGTATTTACTTTAACTAACATTAAAAGAAGATGGAAATGAAATTGAAAAAAAAAAATTGAGCAGAACAACTAGCCTAAATAATGCATTACACATCAATCTTGTGTGATGTTAAGATACTGGAACATGTATACACTATAAAATGTTTTGTAATTTAAATAAACATATAAAATTTCAAAGCGTTATTTTCAACCTTACCTGTCACAATTGTAGTAGTTTATCATGTTTTCTATATGTGATTACATGGAAGCATATAATAAAGCGTCGTAATAATGGTTTGTATGAGATCCCTATTTCTCACACCTGTGATAGAGTTTTCCCGTCTTTTAACCTATGTGAGTTTTCTCTATCCCACCCTAGGGTGAAATAAGCATGCTCTGCTATTATAGGCAATAACATGACGTCGTGAAAACAATGAATATGACTTCATCTCAACCATTAATATGACGTCACAACAACAGATAAAAGAAGGAAATTCATCTGATTTTCTGGAAAATCGTACGATCAAAGATTTGTTTTTACCATGATAACAATGTTGAAGGTGTGAGAAAAAGAATCAATCACCCATGGTTGTGTAAGATAGAGATATCTCACCCTCGTATCTCTATCTTGCACAGCAAGGGTTGATAGATTTTATTAATCTATAACTATGAGACGACTTATATCATAAGATCTTTATCTTCTAATATGAGCTACCTTAAGGTCTTTCGTAACTACTCTGATATGTGTAATATAATGATATAATGATTATAATATAGTATGTTTAATATCACTTATATTTTATCTTTGATAATAACTGTCCTAAAATGATATAATATGATGATAATGTATTATATAAAGTCATTTAAAGCCAAAACAACATATTATTTATCAACATCCTTGGTCATTATCACTTTCAATCATTTTTTCCTGCTTCCAACAAAGTCTTCAATATAATTGTTTTCAGGGAATCATTGTGACAAACCCAGTCAATTTCATTATACAATCCACTTTTTCCAATCGTGAGCCGTCAATATCACATTTTACAGGGGGATCATGTGACTGGCTTTTAACCAATAGACTTTCAAGGATAATATCGTTTTATTAATAATGCAGTATATCTTATTTCTTGTATGTTATGTATTATAAAAAACAACTTCTCTTAGATATTTCTTTTATACGTGTTTATCTTATAGCTTATCTCATAGTTACATAAGACATTTGCAATATTTCCAGAATATCAAATTATCTTTCTTTTGTTTCACAAGACAAATTTATTGGCTGAAACATGATTGAGTTTATAACTGTAATTGCTATTACTGATGAAGAAGAACTATTGTATAAAGTCTTTTTGGTTAAAGTCAGGTACTTCACCTGTGACATGTGTTCACTGCATGATAAAGTATTGACATTTAAAAGGTAAGAATCCTAGCCTCATTTTTACAGCATATTGATATATGGCATTTCCAGGAAATCAAATGACCTTTCTGCAGATGTTGAAAAGACATAAGAACTGCCAACAGATATAAAACAAGACAACTTTTGCTGAATACTGTGGTTGATACTGTCATCTTCATAATCACTCTTGTACTCTCATCATTGATGTTCTGTGCTATACACAGTGCTATATACTCAGTTTCCAGTGCTATATACTCAGTTTCCAGTGCTATACTCAGTTTCCATTGCTATATACTCAGTTTCCAGTGTTGTATACTCAGTTTCCAGTGCTATATACTCAGTTTCCATTGCTATATACTCAGTTTCCAGTGTTATATACTCAGTTTCCAGTGCTATACTCAGTTTCCAGTGCTATATACTCAGTTTCCAGTGCTATATACTCAGTTTTCAGTGCTATACTCAGTTTTCAGTGCTATATTCATTATTTCTATGCTACATTCAGTATTCTGTGCTATATTCAGTACTCTATGCTTTATTCATTATTTCTGTGCTATATTCAGTATTTCTATGCTATATTCAGTATTCAGTGCTATATTCATTATTTCTATGCTACATTCAGTATTCTGTGCTATATTCAGTAATCTATGCTATATTTATTATTTCTGTGCTATATTCAGTATTTCTATGCTATATTCAGTATTCTGTGCTATATTCAGTAATCTATGCTTTATTCAATATTCTATGCTACATTAAGCATTTTGTGCTATAGTCATTGTTGTTTGTATTCACAGTGTCTCTTAAGAACATCATCTCATTCCACTTTGTCTCTTCAACATCTTCTTCCTCCTATATATTTAATATTTAGAATCTTTTGTGAATGGATTCAATTCCACCCCTCTATACAATTTTGACAGTTTGTTAATTTGGTGGTTTTTAAACTCTCTGTATTTAAAGCATCCGATGCAGGTGTTGGGGGGCTTTGTTCCCTCTACGTGACTGTCCCCACACAACACCTGGGAGGGCAGCACACATAGATCTATGTACGAGGTGTCTGTGTGGGAACACATGTCCAGGATTAAACATAAAGAGAATCTTTTGTTCCCTTGTTACTTCGAACAGGACATTCACATAATCCCACCATGCTGTAAAAGGATATTTTCTGTTTGCACATGTATAGATACATCTATTTTCTAGAATTTAAAATTTAAATTAAAAATCATTGAAATATGAAAGATCCTATTGTTCTAAAAGAAGTACTACATATACCTACGGCATTGCTTGTCTTTTATTTTTACTTTATTTTGGTTTGAGTATATGTATTAATTGCCACTAGTTTATAATCACACTGTATATCTATTGTATTTCTTGTAATTCACTTTTAAAAGTCCCAACAATAGTATGCCCAATACAACACGGATGCAGTCTGAATCAGACATAGACAATGTAACTATTAAATGTGATTTTATGATTTCAAATATTAAACCTATTAAATATCTGTCTTTGTTTTTACTTATAAATTACAAGATTTTTCAAACAAAAAAGGGATTTAACCAGTGTTGTTCAACAAATAAGCTGCTTTAATTAAGTGTTTTACCTTACTAGATAAAATAATATATTTTTGTTTTCCTTTTCCCCTGAGTCTCTGTGATATAAGCATAGATATATCCAGGGTTTTAACAGGTTTATGAGAGTCACGTGGATTTGCATGCATTTTAAACAGTGAATGGCTGTGATAACAACCTGTTAATTAATGTACCCCTCCTCTCAGTATAATGTTCCCCTCCTCTCAGTATACCTGTTTGTGCAGGAGGCTGGATATACACCCCATGTTTATGGAGTTTTAAGTTAAATGGAGAGATCTTTAAACGAAGCCGTGCAATCTTACCTGTAATTTTCCCGCTGTTCGTATCTCGCTCAAACTGAATAGATTTTTCTTCAAAGGCAAATACCAAGTTATGGTGTTCATCCCATGCCTTTATAAAAAGTGAATTAATTTAACAATGCTAAGAAAAGGGAAGCTGTTTGAGCCGTATTTCACGCCAGTAGACGGCTACAGTATTTTCCCCCTGTGTAGGTTTAGGGGTCATGTTTTTGATAAATGTCTCGCAGCAATTTTCTAACAACTACAATTTCAAAGTAAATATCCATTCTTTTGATAGGTAAGATTTATAGATCTTCAACATAAAATAAATTTTTGTGAACACGAACAGTGATATTTTTGCTGTGGTGACTTTGTTGTGTGCCTGTGTGTGGCTTTTTCTGCACCGTACCTGTACCTGGTGTGTTCGTTTACAGGTGAGGTGTAGTGGTATTACAGGTAAACTACATACATCATCTGATGACTTCACAAAACATTTATGTCGACTCCTCTTTGTTTTCCTTAAACATTACGCAAAAAATGTGACATTTCGTGTACTAACCACACCCATTCTAAATGTTCAAAAGCTACTTTTTTGCTCAATATCTTATAGGTTTCTTACAGATTCGTTAGATCTTGATATTTGATATTTTATTATGACGAAGTGTTTTGTCGGCATTTGTCATGACAGAAAAAAATCACTGCAATTTTAAAGTTAAAGTTAAGGCACAGATGAGTTAAATTCAGTATATATTGATTGATTGATTCAATCGATCACTTTTTCTCCACGACAGTATCAAATTTGGTTTACCTATAAATTGATTACTATGACGGATTAACTGAAGCCACAAAAAAGCTATAAATCACTGCAATTAAAAGGGGAGAATGGGGGACTCATTAATTTACCTGAAACCCCTTCATTAATTTTAGTACACCTATTATGCTCTCTGCAATCACGTAAGTAAAATGATGTGGAGAAAATATTTATATATTTTTTGATATATGGTAAGAAGCGTCATTAGTGTTTTGATATGACAATTTCAGCCTTGAGATAAAATATATAGAAGTATCAAGTGGAACAACAATTTACAGAGAATGCTTGGGTAGAAAATCTGAAGTATTTTATTGGGGTAAAACTGCTCTTAAAAATCTAGTTATAAAATATTAAGATGTCATCGAATTATGGCATTTATATAAAGGTTAGATAAGATTGTTAGAAAAATTATATATTAAAATATGGCGGATCAACTCTTGTGAAATGACACCAATAAAAACTGCTAATCAGATAGCTTGATGTACCAGTGTTTAAAAAAGTGTTTATTATGTATAAGTTAAAGCAATAAAATGACAAGATACCATCAATTTTAACTGTCAAGGGTGATACTCAGTCACTGCATAATTAATTCTAGGCTTGACATGTGACTAGTCATGTGACAAGTGATGCTGAGGTTACTCATTCGTAACTCCTCCGCTGATGCTTCTCATATAGACCCAAGGTCGTCAGAGGTGTTCCAAATGTAATGTCACTGTGTACCTGTGTTTTTGTTACTTTGTATCATATACATTACCTGGTTTTAACTAGACTGTGTCTTGTCATTAATGTGTGAGGTTTTACTTAATTTATTATTGTTAAATAAAATGGCCTCATAAGTTATCTAGCACCAATGACTGACAGTTCTAACGATAGTGGCCATGTTTGAATGCTAAATATTTAATATTTTATGCTTTGTTTCTGAACACACTCAATAAATCCATATTACTTGGTCCATTTTATAAATCTAAAATTAAATTTGTTTGCTCAAAGTGTACTGTTTTGTGTTAAGTAAATCTCGCTAATGACCTTGTAGAAGCTGCCGTCATAGATAATTTAAACACTTCATATGTAGCTTGTTCAAGTACTTCAATTAATACAAGCATATTCATGCTACTGGTATAAATGGTGAAATTTTCTGTACATATTACTGGTCAGTGGTAGGACTTGTGTTTACTAGTAAGTCAGGTATTGAACAGTCTGCATAGTCTGTCAGAAGCTCTCTAGAAAGATACCACATTTCTCAAATGGTGTAATCGTCATCTTGTTGATCAGCATTAAACTATAGCACATGGATTGGTTTGCTTGGAGTCAGAAATATTTGACAGAGTATCATATGATCGCTGTTTTACTGTGATGTAATGTGACGTGATGTGCTAAGAAAGTCAAAGAGCACCATTAAAGTTGACCTTACAAACCTAATATATTTATATTACTACATACATTTGTACCACAAATTGACCGTCTTAATCTTGTAACATACCATTAATCTGCAATTTTAATATCTTGTTACTTACTGTAAGTTGGCCAGCACATATATTGGTATTGACTGAATCACAGAATGAGTGATATTAAAGTCCAATTTAAATTATATATGTTAACAGTGAAAAAAGATGATTGAATGTTTATTACTTTCTAAGTGGTAAAATCACTTTAGTTGTCAATATGTAGAACAAATCAAATGAATCAAATCTAGATTTTTTTTACCTTGTTCACCAAATAAAGTTAATTTTAATAGGGATTATAAACGATAGACCCTTTTAGATGGGTTTTATTTTGTTCAGATTGTTAAATCGTGTCATCATTCAATACTCATTGAAGGCTTCGTGTGGTATTAAATTTGAAAAAAAAAAAGAATTACATTTGCAAAGTATATAGATGGCTCATGTACAAACATCAGCAGAAAGTACTAAAATCCAAATGAAACACTAAAACTATTGGTTATTTGATGGAAGAGAGTGCATCATGCCAAATTTTCCCCATAAATGGTGAGACTCCAGATGTTTAGACTAACATTATGATCATTCATATGCAAAGCTTGAACACAACAATTCTCATTTTGCTTATTGCTATTTACTAAAACAGTTAATCTCCCCCATGAAATGCAAAAATCTTCCCTGTGATAGTTTTTCAAAGTTAGCAAGTATTGTGTTATTGAACTGAACATGTTTCACCTTAAAGAATTAATTGATGTATCATAGTCATTTAGCCGTATGCAACTGTATTGGATAATTACATGCACCTTTTAAAATGGTTAATGTGTATCGGATGACCTAAGATTTGTGGCAATTAATACATATATTATGACATATATTGAGAGAAAGTGCATTATACCAGTTACTATATGAAGTGTCCACTTGGTTCAAGTGTGAAATATGAACCTATATAGACCTCTAACAGGGATATTATCAAGTAGTCTAACTATAAATGCTTCTTTCTACATCCTACACCAGTACAATATAAGGTTTTAATAACGAGCTTTAATACATTTTGATATGGCTAAATTGTTAATGAGACATTGTACACTTTCATAGGTTTTAAAAACTGAAGTGAATACAGGGGAGATAATTTGTCACAGGAGAATATCCTGCCAAGGGAAATAACTCATCATGGAAACATAGAAAAAGTAAAAGCCAGGAAAAATTAAAAAGAGGTTTAGATCTGGGATTAAAAAAACAAAGTTTGCTATGATAAATAATTAAATTGTAGAGAGTGTATTTATTATATAAATTCAGTACTCTCATCACTAGACTAAAAAAAAATTAACATTACACATACAAAGTGGACAAAAATGCAAACAACATTTTGAGAAAAAGCCAATGTTTTGCCGCAGTGCATTCAAACCGTTTACACGTTTGCATTTATTGTTAATTTGTATATTTTTAAGATGGTTCCTTTTTGAGGTTACTAACCATTAGATTTCCTTTTTTGCCAAAACGTAGGCATGTACTGAGTTATAGGAGCTATATATGCATGTGGGATTTGATTTAAAATTGTGACAGTTAAGTAACAGAAATGTTATGAATTAGATCATGTCTTGTTACATGCATTGAATGGAATGCTTGTGTCATTAAGATACAAATGTCGTCTGCAGCCTATATATGAAGACAAGCAGAGAACTCAGAAAACTATGCACATTCGTCCAATATATCGTCTCCTGGCATATTTATATCATGATTAATTGAGTCTTCGTTGCACATTTATTCTGCTGAGAAGTCAAGTATTTTTTTTTGTGCACAGTTTATCTTCAATGGCATTACTAAATGTTTAGCTAGCTCCTTAGCACAATGACAAACACATGAATACAAAGTAAATGAGGTGTGAAAAATATTCACAAAACGGTACCAGCATATCCTTCATTCATAAATAGTACTACCTTGTCCCCCCCCTCACATGACGTAACCAGTCTGTTCATACAATTGAAATTAATGTTCTATGACTATATCTTTATCAGATAGAAATGTACCTGGGGATGTTTTGTCCCACTGCTGGTAAAATAGAATTATGCAAAGGTAGATGAAATCTTTTCAATAATGTATATACATATTACACATTTACTACTACAATTGGACCCTGAGCTTCTGTTGACTTTCTGTGTGGAAGCTTGCCTTATTCTTGGCATTGTTCGAGAATATATCAAAGAGATTTTACAGATGGACATTTTTAATGAGAAAGAATGAAAAATGTCAAGTAAAGTGTTTTAGCTATGAACACATTTCTTTTTGTTTAAACTTTATTTATTTTACAACGATTAAAATACAAGTAATTTACAACTTATGTCAAAATCTCTCTCGTTGGCACGGATGGTAACGCAAGTGGATACTTTCTGATTGAAGAAACCCTTGTATTCAGGTTGGGGATCCTATGCCATCCCACTTACAACACCGCATATCGAACCCGGGCCGCATGGGTGAGAAGCGAGCATCTTAACTGTTACACTACCTAAACACCTATTTTTGTTAAGTGCGTGTTCTCCATATTAAGTGTTACAATATAATGTATCCGCATGCCTTTATAAAAACTAGTTAGGTTGACCTATTAACGTGATTAAAATAAAAGGTGGTAGGGCCCTTGTATAAGTTGTTTGTAGTGTTTCTGGAGGTTGACCTCAATAGTAACTGTTGATATTAAATTAACTTATTGAATTTAAAAGTCATTTAACATATGAAAAATAGCTTTTTGAAATTTGGTGTATAAATTTTTTATTCAACTTTATGACAATCATTCTTGAGATAAAGAAAACCCATATATGAAAATGGCTTAAAAGAGACTAGTCAGCGTCTATCTGTTGTAGTTGATCACATAATCAGGTTCATAAGTGTGGTGCATGACGGAAATACTCGGAAGATAATGCAGAGATTTATTTACTAGATGTGATTTTAGATTACATATTATGCGTTGTTTAACTGATATACAAGGAACAGGAAGTATTGACGCTTTATCAGTATTGCTAATCAAGCAATGAAGAAACAATTTTATATCTTTGGAAATGTATTGTGTATATGTATATTAAAATGTCAAAATAACTTTGTGTATAAGTCGCATCACCATTCCATTACTGTGTAAATGTGTGATAGATGGCTGGTGATATCATTACTTTATAGTGCTCCTTCACATTAGGATCATGGCACAGAAACAGAGCAGATTTAAAATCCCAGGCCATGTAATTTATGGATCACAGGTGAACACACAGGAATTTGACTGTTAGAAGTTGCACGAATACACAATTGTTAGAAGGCAAGTTTTGTTTCCTACCACGCCTAATCAGATATTAAAAATACATTATAACATGAATCAGATTTTCTGCTGCTTATATATTTTTTCTATCATACAATACAAAAAAAAGATTAGATTGTTTAAGACGCATGGTTGAGAACTAGAAGCCTATTACATGATCAGCGGTGTGGATAGCTGAATTATAGTAAACAGCATATTGGATTTTAGTGGATGCCCATGCTCAGAGCAGTCAGCAGTCGGGCTACAAATTGCTCCTCAATTATCTTGGCTGTCTATCTGTGTATCTACTGCTAGGGGGTCACATGATCAGCATAATCAGCATCAGTAGTATGTTTTCATCCTGTGTGTAACCAACATAACAACACAAGTATTTGTCAGGGCATGTAATAACCAATTACTGGCTGATTCTTCACTGTTAATATAAGATCACCCACAGAACCTCAGCACCCACTGTTTAAGGTGTTTTCATGCTCAATAAATAGCATAAAAAAGATTGGTTTAGATCTAATCTTTTTTTCCCTGGTGAAGATTTATTTTCATGTGCAATGGTACATATAAATATGCATTAATAACACAGAACTTAGGTAAATAAGCAAACCGCTTTCGAGGTACACAGTAACTATGCGAAAAATTTACATGTCATCATTGCATTATTTCTTCTACAGATGATGTAAAAAAAATGATAACTTTGCTTTTATAAATTAAAATTGGAAATCAATTGAATGTGCTTTCCACTTAGCTAAATTTAGTTTGAGATGCTTGTTTTCATCAAATCCTACTTTGTTTATAGTATTGGGTATATAGAGGGCGATACAAACTTGTAATTTGTCGATATGATTCGCTACTGTCGCTGAAATGTTGCAATGTGATTCAGACTGCCAAATCATATTACACAAACTGTATGATCAGATTTTTGCTTTACTAAATTAATCGTGAGTTATATGCAGCAAAATAACATTGTGCACAGCAGCAGATATTTAATTCTGCTGGTCTCTGTGGTATTTTGAAGAGTAATCCAATCTCGTCAGATTTCTTTTTTATATTTAATATTAAGATTTCCTGCTTTACTCTTCAAATTCTCTTGATTATTGCTGCTTCAGTTATAATAAAAAAAAATCAATCAATAGCAAAAAGGTTTTAAGGAACACAATTGAGAAAGAGGGAGAGAAAGAGAGGCTTTAATTAAAATGTTAAGATCAGTATGAACTTTCAAACTTTATGATTTATAATTACTGTTCAGTAAAATTAATTTTTTTATCTCAAATTTGAATGATGTAAAATATATGTATGATTTGATAATAATTTTTACTTAAATATAAAACTTGTATTGGTATCATTGTCAGATTATATAATTTGTACACATCCGTACATGAACTGATTGTTGTCAGACAACACATGTACATATGCTGATGTTTACTAGGAATTGATATCAGAACTATACAAATATTTATGTACACAATGATAACAGATCGGTATTAGCGAGTTATTCTTGTTTAGCTAGTCTAATCTGATGATGAGGCTGACAAACGTAATCAACAGCTCCCATAGTAGCTTACGTTAGCACGGGCAGCCATTCATTTGAACACCTGAGTGACTATATAACTATGACAGATAATTACAAGAAACCACAAACGTTTGCTGGTTCAACACCGCCCAGACAGAAGATATACCTCCAGATTATCTCAATTACGGATGTGTTTGGTGGCAACACTTCCTCTACGAGGTGACAGAGATAGGCGTCATAACAATGTCTTTGCAGACTGAATTAGTAGCCCTCATCATATTTAAATGGTTATTATATTGTAGAAATATTGCCATGTCTTCTTGTAAAAGGTTGTTAGTTTATATTCTGGTATCTTCACTTTTGAATGGGCAACATTGTGCTGCAGTTTTATTTCCTAGTTAATTATTTAGCTTTATTCCAGTCATTATAATAAATATTCATTATACTATGCTCATTCATTTTAATTGTATTTTCTCCTGTTTTTCAAAGTGTTTTAGCATATATAGATTTCTACTTGTATAAGATTATATAATCATAATAGACATTCATTGCAACTGTGGCATTCCAGATAACTGAAAGAAGCATTTTGGGTTACATATGTTCAAATGACCCTCCCCTAACTGATATGGGGAAGGTGCATATTACCATTTGACTGTCCATATGTCTGTAGATAAAAAATAATTATTTGCTAAAACTTGATTTGTTTGTTTTAAGTTACAAAAAGATTCTGAATATAAGATTTCTTACTCATTAAATTATTAGGTAATTCCTATCTTAAGATACTGTTGCAGTGGCTCAGAGGCAGAGCATTCACTTTGTTCTGGAAGGCTGGTGTTAGAATCCCGAGGGGGGGGGGGTTCAAATCTCGGCCACATCAAAACCTAAGACATTAAAATGAGGCAATCTTTACGCTCCCTGCTAAGCACTCAGCATTTCTGGGTAGGAGAAGGACTGATTGGCTCGGTGTCGGGATAATATGACCAAGTGACGTATCATGTCAATGTGTCAGTGGTGTGATATGTCAGTGAAATAGCACTATAAAGGCACATTAAGTGTGCACTGTTATAAGCAGGCTCTGTCTCGGTATGAACTATACATGAGTTGAAGGGACGTTAAACCCCAATAAAACAAAAAAACTTAACTTTTAAGAGACTCAAAGTTATGTACGTTTTCTATAAAAAGAAAGTGGCTGTTAATTTCCAGAATATTTTGAGTTGACTGTAAGATTCATCATGAAATTCTTCACACAACACTGGAAATTTGAGTCATTTTAACTTGCTTTATATATTAATGTGTATGCTTCTTATAACCCAGGCAACATTGAATAGCTGAGGTCAGAGGTCATGGTCACAATCGTACAGAAATGTCCCAGTTTCCTATCTCATTTTGTATAAATTGATGGATTCAACCCCAGGAAAAACCCCTATAGATTATTACAAGCAGAGGTCAAAGATCAAGGTCATTGCTTAAATAACCTTTATTTGAAATTGTATAGGTATTAAAGGGGTCACCGATACTTCGTCGAAAGACACTTCGTCAACAAAGACATTAAGTCGACAGTTTTTTGAGTCGACAAACCACGTGGTCGAAATCATCATTGTTGACCATATCGTCAACAAAATACGAAAATATGCAAAATATTGAGCCTGAGAGAGGTCATTAAAGTCTTGCACAATGCACAGAATCCTTGAGCTCACCGTTTTAACCTTCCGCCTTTGCGACTTCGGAGGAACACGTACCGGCAACCATCTGATCTATCATAGTTTGGTATGACTTTGTTTGCCGAAGAGTTTAGACAAAAATTCAAAAATACTAGGTTGGAGTTTGTTCAATAAAACTTGAAAAGTGTTAAAGGGATTTATTTAATGTACGTATAAAAAAGCAAGTGTGATATTTTGTGCGTCGGCAAAAACTTTTCCACAAAAATGTCATTCGACAATGTGTCTTTAGACGAAGTGTCGTGCACCACTATTAAGGTTGTATTTTACTTTATTCTATATTACAACAATGATCCTTAAAGTTTATAATTAATACAAATATTTACAGATTTTAAATACGTTGGGTGGGATAAGGGGAAAGATCAGCTTTTATTTGCAAACTTAAAACCAAAACTTTAAAACTTACTACACTCCCAACATACAACAGTCACAAGTTTTACACAATATAATGGATATGTTTTCTTTGTATTTTAGGTTTAAACTTCACACAAGTAAGTTTTCATTGTTGAATTCTTTAATTGGATGTAAAAGATTTTCATTCACTTGAGCGAGCAATTGCTAGTGGTTTTTTGGTCCATTATTGTTTTCCCTTTACCGTTTTTCAGTGGGGAATTATTTAAGATTTCAATGTATCTTGTCAAGAAGACAATAGAACACAACTATCTTAGACAGTTTTCATTGTGTCAAGTCACTAGTTAAACATGCACATAAAGGTGGCTATTACATACACAGGCAAAGCTTGTGTGTGTGTTTGTTTAAAAAGTAAGTTTAACAGATAGATTCTAAAGGATATGTCAACTTCTTAATGTGTTGAATATACCATTGTATAGTAAGAATTCTGTCAAGACCAGTATTAACACTATATGTGAGGTTTCTTTTTGACTTTGTATACAAAACTTGATATCGTTTGTCTGTTTATAAAGAGATAATTTGTTGTAGTTTATGTCTTTGTGCAGTTAAGATTAATTTGCTACCTGCCTAAAAGTTAAATATATAATTACGCTATATATCCATGCAATGCTTTTAGTTAAAAATTTATACATATTTACCATTTTTTGTCAACTTGGCGTATATAAATGGAATTTGTTGAAAAAAATCCCTTCACAGTACAAAACAGAAATTTGTTCAGTAGATTTACTGCATAACCAATGTGAATTAATATGATTCAGGAAGTCATAATTTCTCTTATAGATCCAGGTTTCATTTCTGAAATTGGTACTTTATCAAGTTTGCCAAAGATTTCAGTTATATTTTCATCAATGAAAAGATGTCTGCAATAAACACGAATGAATAAATAACACTTATAAATACATGTATTATGAATAAGAGAACGTTCAAGAGAAATACAAGAGCATCTCTTCAAGACAACGTTTCTGATTTTTAATGGAAAATAGTGCACTTCTTCTTCATGACAACCAACAAGGGTAGGATTATAAATGATATAGTGTTTTAAAATTAAAAATATGTAATGAAAACTATTCAAAAACAAAAATATTTAGTCCATCAAAGGTCCAAGGTGGACTTTTCCAATCTAAACCCTGTCCATTGTTCATTGTAGAATTTACATTTTTGACTTTTCCTCCAAAACAACTGGACTAATTTTACCCAAACTTTGTTAAATCATCCCTAGGGAAAGGGGATACAGATTTGTTCAGTTGATGGGTCTTGGCTTGCAGGGAAAACAGGTGGGCCAAAATGAGGCGCATTTGACAAAATTTCAAAAGTCTTGTAAACTAAGCCAACACTAAAATTGAATTATAGACCGGTTCCAACCAAGTGTATATTGGGCCCAATGGGCCTCTTTATTTAAATAATTTTTATACAATTCAAAGATATCTATTTATTAGCATCAAAAAGAAAGCTGAATTAATTCTAAAGTGATACTCAAATGCAAAATATTACTTATATTGAAATATGTCAAAATAAGCATTTTAAATTTCTCCGCAAATATAAAATGCCTTTGTTTCAAAGTGTCTAAAAAATGAAGACTTGAGACTAAAGAAAATCTATGGAGTTTTTAAACTGCGCAAGAAAATTTAGAAAATGTAGAAACGAACTAAACATAAGTTGTAAATTATCTCTTTTTTGGTTTTCCCGAACAAAATGTTCAATTTGAGTTTTTTTCATAAAACACTTGAAGACATTAATCTGGATTTTCACATGTAAGGGCTTGAATTGATAAACTCTCAATGTTCATTCACAATATACTTGGACATTTTACATTTATTATAAGGTGAAGTAGATTTGTGACTAAAATTAAGAAACATTGGCTCTTACATGAATAAATAGCTGTAGGGTTGACAAATTTAAAATAATAAAAAAGGCAAGGAGATGTTAATATTGATACGCTTTATACACAGACAATGAGGAAGTTGACCAGATAAATATTGTAATTCTACTTAAGTACTCTGTGTAGACAACTTTAAAACATCTACTACACAAGAAAGTGCCAAGTTTAAATTACACAGTAAAAGATATTACAAAATGATTTAGTACGGTTTTAAGTACTTTTATTTTATTGGGTGTGTTTAATAGTGACATGTTATTGGTTGAGAAGTGCTATAGTAGGAGCATTTTAAGTTGATGTTTTAATATCAAAACTTGGAGGAAACTTCCTCATCCTTAAATGATTTAGTCAAGTTTTGATAATACTTCAAGGAAGGTGTTAATTAATAAATGGAGTAATTATCAAGTATGCACAGGTTTTGTTCCTGATCACTTTACAAAATTAATGGGGATTCACTTGAAAATTATTTTGGAAATTCTCAAAATTTGTTGCAAATAATAAAATATTAGAAAAGACAACAACAAATAAGAAGATAAATAACTAAGTATTCTATGTTTCTCAAATGATGATAGTATTGGGAAATAACAAATAAAAAGACACAACAACAACAACAACAACAACAACAACAACAACAACAACAACAACAACAACAACAAATCAGAAAAAAATAAAAAAAACATCAAAGTATTTTATGTTTCTCAAATGCATACTAGTATTTGGAAAGAAAGTCTTTTTTAAATTAAACCCTGCATGATAAATGATATGGTGATATGGCCATGGAGCATAAAATGGTTCACCTCCATCCACCTATTCCCCCCTCCCCCTCCTCCCCTAACCCCACCCCAAAAACAGACACAAAGTAATTATCTGGTAGCATTATAGACATTTAAACAAAATAAGTATATAATTGATACACAATTAAAAAGAATCTATGTTATATATTGTATTGACAGTGTGACAAGTCAATAGTTGGCACTGGTCAAGGGTGGTCAGTGTAGCATTAGGAGAGTGATGATCCCTGTACCTTTAAACACCAAATACAAGATAGAAGTCTGACCGTTACTGACAGTTATCGTGTTGATAGTGTATCCTATGGTGGCCCGAGCCTTTCATTATCACCTGATTAGAGCCTTGTAGACATGCAACAAGTCAATATTTAGCTGATTACATACATGTTTATATTGTATTATATGTACAAAGGATAAATAATAAAAACTTACAGTTGGATAAGTAGAGGCCAATTTACTTTGCTGTGATGTGCAGTGCAGGCTAGAGTCCTACTGGGAAATCACACTGCAATAATATCTTGCTATACATATATTGTAAGTAAGTATATCTATATGTGCCTGTTGTTAGCAAGTAACAAGCAACCTCTCAAATGTAAACTCATGTTTAAACTGTTGACTTCTTAATAAGAGATTCCGCAGAGATAACTATCTCAACAGATTGCTAAATAAATCTCCCTCACCCATACCCCGACAAAGCAAACATTGGAGGCTCTTTAAGCCAGCCGTGTGTACTACAACACGCACCAAGGTATTATATTGCGGCAGCAAACAGAATACACTGGTGTTTAACACAAAGGAAACAATTTAAATGTCCTGTCAATATGAATTTATATTATGTTGTCTGGAGGAAAATCAGAAGGAGGGAAAGAGAAAACATATGAGGGGATGAGTATGTGTAAACATGAATAGCTTATCCTGATCACTGGTAGCTAGCACCCTCAAACTGTGAATATTGCCACTTAGTAGCAGGGTGTAACATTATCCCTCCTCTCCCTGTTATTGTAATGAGACACAAGTTAGCACATTCTTAAACAGTTTTACATCAATCATGCGATACCTATGCTGAAGATGCTGTTGCTGCTGCTGCTGCTGGCTTTGATTGGCTTGGCTTACCTGTGATTAACCTTACACTTGTAGTGAGCCCTGTGTAACAGCTATTAGTTGTTGGTTGATTTTATTGCTGCTAATTAACGGTGTGTTAATTAGGTTGAATTAGTGTTAAGTAATTGTAGTCCTAATCAGTGTGAAGAATGGATGGATGGTGGAAAGAGGAGAAGTTCCTTATCTTGTTTACACACTGTAGCTGATAAAACTGCATCTTTTTTCAAATAGACTAGTTATTCTTACTGGTTTGTAGGATAGACTGGTTATTCTTACTGGTTTGTAGGGTAGACTTGTTATTCTTACTGGTTTGTAGGGTAGACTGGTAATTCTTACTGGTTAGTAGGGTAGACT